>CM047898.1:26031654-26053384 GCA_026229545.1 Pistacia atlantica | reverse complement strand
TAATTGGTAGAAATTCGTAAAAATAGCCCACTTTTTTTGTTCTAGTATTGCACTGGTGTTTATGATAAAAGTATAATATTACACGTATATTATTTTCATATAATATTTTTTATATAACATTATATGATAAAATATGATTGGATAAAAGTTTAATTTTAATTTTAAATTAACCAATCATATTTTATTATATAATATTATATAAAAATGATGTATATATAGTATTACTCATCATAAAATTACAGCTCAGATACCCAGTTTTCATTTAAATGATGGAATGTATTGACATGATTAATGTTCCACTTTATTATTAAAGTGCAACTTTATCTATCAAGTTTGTCAATTATTTGAGTGCAAGTAACGTTTGGTCATAGCTCAATCGCACAGTGTCTCCCATAACCAGTTTGTTATTGATCAACTTATAAAATAAGTTTTTTTTATCTGAATCTGGTTTATCAAATTTATAAACTAATCAATGATAAATTATCACATCAAAAATTATAAAAAAAAGACTATAAATTTAGTATTGTTGTTATAATAATATTATTAAAAGTTATGTTATAAACAATAGTCATTTGTGGACTAACTATGTCGTATTCTACACCGAAGAATGTTTTCTCTCTAAAGAATAAGAGAATTCCGATTTGAAAAAGGGGTCCGTTTGGTACACAATTTTTCAGTGTTTTATTCTCTATTCTATCTAAAATACATGATTATTCTTTTATTCTCAAAATATGATTCTATATTATTCAATTTTTAAAAAAAAACTCTAAATTTGTTAATTTAACTAAACACCTTTAAAATTTTTTTAGAAATTGACAAAAACACTCCAACAACTCATATTTGTCAGATTTCGACCACCACTGTCGAAAGCTAGCCCGAATCTAGTATAATGACATACTACCTGCTGAATCTAACTGGTAGTAGTTGACGACTAAATGCGACCAGATCTGGTCGAAAAGGTCATATCAACGTGCGGCCAACTAAATTTAGTCAGTCCTGCACCGATACGGCGACTCCAACCACCTTTCGGCGGTGGTGGCGGGTTGTCCGTATTTAACGGGTGAGTTGAGGGTGTTTTTATTCATTTTTAATAAAGGTGTTTAGTAAATAAACAAACATAAGAGGATATTTTTATTAATTTTTAAATCCTACATCGTAATACCCACTTAATTTAACTTTTTTCAAAATATTATTCTAAAAAGTATTAGAATAATGAACGAAACGCACCATGTTTCTTATAAGTCCTTAAACTTGTTTTCCAACCTAAAAAATGTGTTACTTCTCTATAAATATCATGAATAGTAAAGAGTACGATAACATTTTAAAAACTGCAAATTAGTATGCTTTTTCATTGCCGATATGGGGATCATCGGAATTATGTTTGTGGAAAACTATGACAGCCAACCACCTACACATGCCCATCTTCTCGGGTTTTTCATGATCAAAGCATCATTTTATCTCGTAAACACACCTTTTGAAAACATCTAAGATGTGAAATAAGTTTATAATAACAACTCTTGTTGATATTTATGTAATTGATCAAAAGCCTATCCTACATTAATGGGGAAGGTTGTTATCTAAAAATGTAAACTTTTTTTTTACATCTCATTTAATGGGGAACGTTGTTATGAGTTTCAATTTAATTTGTTCAAATAGAAAACATTTTTCTATTTCAATTCTTAAACCATATCATCCTAAATACCTCTGAATAATATTTTAAATATTATTTTTATAAAAAAAATCATATTAACTTGTGATACTGATAGTAGTGGAGCTAGGAATTTAAGTGAGGAAGAATGAATTTTTAGAAGATGATATATTAAATTAAAAGCCATATAATTCATAAAATAATAAGAGATTTGTTCTACGTTAAAACCATAATTTATTAAGTTTAGACGAAAATATTGACTTTATTATATTAATAAAGTGAAATAATAAGATGATTTTATCTTATGTAAGTAATTTTTTTTTTTACAAATATATTTTTTAAAATCTAATAAAAGATTTAAATAAATCGTAAAATATTGGGATCGTTTCATATAAATATCTAAGCTCGGAAGATGTTTCCCATCATGAGTGAGAGAGTTTGACCGGCCGGTTAACATGAACCGAACAATCGAAGTCAATTATTAAATTATAGGTTTTGCCGACAGAACGCGGACGTGGAGAACTGACAGGACAATTAGAGGACCCTCAATCATATTTTGCCACGTGTGTAATAAGTTAAATAATTTGGATCCATATGGTGACGTTCTATCCATCGGTATCAATAACTCGCGGGCCCCATTTTTTATAATTTAAAAGATAATTTGTAGAAATTCGTAAAAATACTAAAATGGCCACTTTTTGGATTGTTCTACTGTTTATGATAAAATTACAGCTCGGATATGCAGATCTCGTAGATCTTTACAGATTTCGTTTAAATGATGGAATATCTTGACATGATTAATGTTCCCCGTTATTATTAAAGTGCAAGTTCAATCTTCCAGTCGCTTTTCATATAACCTTGACTTGATTATTTATAATTAGATAATTCATAAAATAAGTTTTATCTATTTGTATAAATCTCACCTATTAATTTATACGCTAATCAATAATAAATTGTCACATTATTATTATAATAATATTATCAAAAGTAATGTTATAAATAATTGCGTAATTCTTGGGCTAATTATGTCATATCTTATACTAAAAAAATGCTTTCTCTCTAAGGAAGCAAGAATTCCGACTTGAAAAATCTTATGTTTTTTATAAGTCTTTAAACTTGTTTTTTTAACCTAAACAATATGTTACTTATTTGTAAATATCATGAATAATAAAGGGTTATTCATGAATAAAACATCATTTTATCTCGTAAATACGCCATCTAAGAAGTGAAATAAATTTATAATAACAACTCTTGTTGATATTTATGTAATTTGTCAAAAGCCTATCCTACATTAATGGGGAAGGTTGTTATGAGTTTCAATTTAATTTCTTGAAATAGAAAACAGTTTTCTATTTCAATTCTTCAACCATATCATCTCATCTTAAATACCTCCGAACAATATTTTAAATATTATTTTTATACAAAAAAATCATATTAACTTGTGATACTGATAGTAGCGAAGCTAGGAATTTAAGTGAGGAAGAGCGAATTTTTAGAAAATGATATATTAAATTAAAAGCCATAGAATTCATAAGATAATAAGGGATTTGTTCTACGTCAAACCCGTAATTTATTAAGTTTAGACGAAAGTATTGACTTTACACCTTTTTTATATAAATAATGAGTTCAACTAAATTTTTAAGACATTGGCCTTATGTATTTATAATCAAACAATTTTATTTATTTTTAGATCATTGGATTGAGTAATTTATAAAACCTATAAACTATTTAGGGTTTAACTCTAATTTTTTAGAACTTATGGGTTTGTTTAGATGCAATTATTAACATTCTTTACTATTAATATATGGGTATTGTGATCGGTTAATTTTCTTACCGTAAAATCAAAATCCCTGTATTTAATGGCGTAAAGTGGGTAAGGCAAATGCGGCAAGGGAAAGGTTGCATTACCCCACGCAACCTACAATGGACAACGCAACGTGTCCCCCACCGTTACGTTCTGCGAATATTTAAAGCACACTAAAGTCTTACTATTCGTAATTTCATAAATTCATTTTTGATTTTTTTTTTTTTTATTGGGATTTGTTAAGATAAAGGATCAGCACTGGAACCTTCATTATCTTCCTCATTCACTCGTCACTCTATTGAAATTTTTCTTTGAGACAAAAATGGTGATCTCTTCCACCAATACCGACTCTGCAGAGCATCTGAACTGTACTTTTGCTTCCAGATATGTCCGCTCCGCTGTTCCAAAGTAACATATAGCAACTCGCTTTTGTAGCCTTTTCTTCTCTTTATTAATTTTGGATTGGCTGAAATTCCTTTTTTTTTTTTTGTTATTTGTTTTTAGGAAATACTGAAAATGTTTTTGTGTGTATATAGGAGTTGTTTTCTAATTCTATCAAGGAAATGTGAAAACTTTAATTTCTTTTAAATGTAATTCTTTGTTTCTGAAAGCAAGAGACAAATAAATTTCAACATGTTTTCTCTGTTTTTTATACTGTTAGAATGTTAAAGTAAATCTAAGAACAAAAACAATTTCAAGCTTTCAAAACGCCCTTAATTTTTTGGTTCTAGTTGTTTAAGTGAATAATGGAGAATTGTTCTACATTTTGATTAAAGAATCCTTCATGTCAAAATATTGTGAGCTTTGAGAAAGTTTGTGTGTTGTACAAACTTCATAAGCCGTTAAGTTTATTTTATTATTAATTGTATTTTAAGGCATTAAGAATTTGAGTATTTGATCAAGTATATTGTTTATTTTATTATTGTGAAGTCTAGATTCCTTAGAATCTTAGTGAGCATCTCATACTTGAAAATGATGCTATATTTCTTGGGATTTAGGTTTGTCTGGGTTTAACTATTATATCTTTAGGGTGTAGTGTTATTATATATAATATTAATTAGTAGACGATAAGGGAGATCTTGGAAGTAATATATTAGTTTAATGGAGCATAAGGCTTCATCATGTTGAATTGATCAGCGTTGATTATGTTGTTTGGTTGATTGATTCTGGAATTATAGTTTCGATGTAATAAAATGGGTTGAATGAATCTTTGAAACTATTGTCAGCATTGGTAATACAAAAGAACTTATAATTTGCATGTTAAAGAGAAAAGATGAAAAGTCTAGAATTTTTTATTTAATTTTGGGGAGAGAGTGGAGAATTTTTGTATTCTGGAGGCCCTTCTAGTATTCAAATCTTTTCTTTGAAAATGGGGAAGAAAAACAAAAAAGGAAAAAAGGGATTGTTATTATATAATGTTTTTTTTTTTTCTTAATTTATGAATCAATAATAAAAAAGGACGAGGAGTTCAATATGTAATTTAGATTTTCGAAGCTGGATTTGCAGGAAAAAATTTCTTAATCTGAGAAGCTTTTCATATTTTATCATAATTTGTTAGTTTCTGTTCCTAACAATTTTCAAATGAAACATCAATGATTAAGTAATTTTTTTTTTTTCCTTTTACGGGAGGAAGAAATGTTAAATGTGATTTCTTATGTGTGGATGTGATCATATGAATATAGATTCAAGATGCCTGAGAATTCGATTCCAAAGGAAGCAGCATATCAGGTGATAAATGATGAGCTGATGCTGGATGGAAATCCAAGGCTGAATTTGGCATCCTTTGTGACCACGTGGATGGAGCCCGAGTGTGATCAACTCATCATGGCTTCGGTTAATAAGAACTATGTTGACATGGATGAGTACCCTGTTACCACAGAGCTTCAGGTATCTCCTTCTCTTTGTTAGGAAACTAAGGACACATTGTATAATAATATCTATATATTAAAGTGTTTGTGAATTGTTATCTGTGAACAACTATGATACCCCTATTTAAATTTTGAATGATATAAATATCTTTAATAAGTTGTCTACTGGTGCTTCTAATATGTTTTTGAAGCAGTCTTTGGAATTTTGTTCCTCTGCATGATTCTTTCCCACTAATGCAAAACTAACAAAAATGATATTATAGAAGATGTTGACTTGTATGAGTGAAAGAGAAGAAAAAACATGAAATTTGTTGATGAAAAATTATAGTAGATGTTGAGATGTATGAGAGAAAGAAAAGAAAAAAACAAATGAAAATTGTTTAGAATTTTTTTTTTTTTTTTTTTTTAATTTTTCCGTTGCCGGGTCTCCTGGGTGAAAGCTAGACATCCTAACCGCTGGACGACAACGGAGGAGTTGTATGTATTGTTGAGAATTAAATAAAGTTTCATAAGTTACCAGCAAATTTTCCATTCCATGAACTAAACCAGAATACTTTCTTTTCTTTTTCTTATATTTATTGTTTGATTTTGAAAAATGTTTCCTGTTATTCAAGTAATGTGTTTGAGACTTGAATACGAAACTGTCACTGGAAAGTTTTACTTTCTTACTAATAGTTGCATTTCAACAACTACAGTCTTCAGCATTAAACCATGAATCCAATGTTGCATAAGCCTAACTGAAACAAGTTAGTTTGGACTTTGGATTACACCTCTGTAAAGACCTTATTGACAAATTTTCTTTCATTGTCATCTGAGAACCTGTAAGAAGTTGTTTTAGCTACATGATTTTTGGACTTCTGTTTTGTGCTTTAATTGTTTAACAAGCTGTATGAACTAGTGTTGCATGGTTTGTCAATGTATTTTATGTCATGAAGATTTTGGGACCTATGTAGTGTAGGTATCCATTATTTATTTGCAGAATCGTGAATGTATATGATTGTTGTACTTCTATATGGTGCTTCAGTCGTTTAACAGTCTGTACAGGGTAGGGTTGCATAATGTATTAATGGAATCTATTCTTGTGAAATTTTTTAGACTTATGAAGAATTGGTAATCAATTATTGATTTGCAGAATCGGTGTGTGAATATGATCGCCCACCTATTTAATGCTCCAGTTGGAGATGATGAGACTGCAATTGGTGTTGGGACTGTGGGTTCATCTGAGGCAATAATGCTGGCTGGTTTAGCTTTCAAAAGGAAGTGGCAGCAGAGGAGAAAAGCACAAGGAAAACCTTATGATAAGCCCAACATAGTCACTGGAGCTAATGTGCAGGTAAATTTCAGATTGTACATAATACTTCTTGCTCTCAATCTCCAAGTGTATCCATTTTCATCTAATTATCATGTGGGCATTTAAGTCATATTACTGATATCTATCCAAAGATTTTTTTGCATTTTGTGGTGTTATAGTGTCATGAATGAACAGAGTTGATGTTCTGCCGCAATAGCGAGTGGCATTTTTAACTTGAAGAGTTGCCCAAACCAAAATTTGCTCCCAAGATGGTTAAAATGAAGGGTTTTATTAACTTGCTGAAATTTAACGCCAGAGTTTAGGAGAGCTGAAATTTTTTTTATTAGGTTTTTCTAGTTTCTAATACTCATTGCTCTAGGGCCGAGACATCTCCATTCCAAGGAACTACACTACATCTCCATTTATTTCAGCAAGTTCTGTTTTCCATACTAGCAATGCTTATTTATAATGATATCAGCTCAGGTTTAGGTCTGTCAGTGATGTGATGCTTAATGCTGCTGGCTAAATTTATTCAGGTTTGCTGGGAGAAGTTTGCAAGATACTTTGAGGTTGAACTGAAGGAGGTGAAGCTGAGAGAGGGATACTATGTCATGGACCCAGTGCAAGCTGTCGAGTTGGTAGATGAGAACACCATTTGTGTAGCAGCCATTCTGGGATCAACCCTGACCGGTGAGTTTGAGGACGTGAAGCTTCTTAATGAACTTCTGACAAAAAAGAATGAGGAGACTGGTTGGGAGACTCCAATTCATGTTGATGCTGCCAGCGGAGGATTTATTGCTCCTTTCCTATACCCAGAACTTGAATGGGATTTCCGTTTGCCCCTGGTGAAGAGCATCAATGTCAGCGGCCACAAGTATGGCCTTGTCTATGCTGGTGTTGGCTGGGTTGTCTGGAGGACCAAAGATGACCTACCAGAAGAACTCATCTTTCATATCAACTATCTTGGAACTGATCAACCCACTTTTACCCTCAACTTCTCCAAAGGTAATTCGGATTTACTTTTTCCAATTAATCATTCTTTCTCTAGCAAAATGAGTTGTAGTTTTGAGGTTTAATCTCTTTTAATGTTAACAATTTTTTTACTTCTCTCATCAAATATGTTTTCCGATATGGCAGGCTCTAGTCAAATAATTGCTCAATATTACCAGTTTATACGGCTTGGCTTTGAGGTAATTCATGCTTATTTAAAAGGAACAAATTCTCTTGTTTAATTCATCATAAATGCAATTGTCTTCCTAATTTCCCTAAAAGTGATAAATTTAAAGTCTAGATGATGTTGTAACCAAGCGGTAAGATGATTTGCATTAGGATCAAGTGGTGACTTCAATTTGTTAATTGGGAATAAAAAATTTCTATTATGACAATTAACTATTTCTCTAATGTAATATACAGTTTAGCATTTCGCCAGAAAGAATTTACTACTTAATCATTTTTCCAAAATCTTAAGCTCATTCTTTTAAATGTTCCCTAAACAAGGGCTACAAGCACATCATGGAAAACTGCATGGAGAGTACAAGAGTGCTGAGAGAAGGACTCGAAAAAATGGGGCGGTTTAATATTGTCTCCAAGGATGTTGGAGTTCCTCTGGTGGCCTTTTCTTTAAAGGACAGCAGTAAACACACCGTGTTCGAGGTATCCGAGAACTTGAGAAGGTTTGGATGGATAATTCCGGCCTACACAATGCCTCCTAATGCTGAGAAAATCGCGGTTCTTCGAGTGGTGGTAAGGGAGGATTTCAGCCGAAACTTGGCCGAGAGACTTCTCTCAAATATTGAGCAAGTCTTGAAGGAAATCGACACACTCCCAAGTCGCTTATTGACCAAAGCTGCACATGTTGCTGCCACGATCAACGAAACTCAAGATGGGAAGCTTCCAAAAAAGAGTGAGACAGAGACTCTAGAGGAGGTCACCAGGCAATGGAAGAGGTTTGTGGATGGCAGAAGAGCTGGAGCTTGCTGAACTTGTAAAACTTACCTTATGTGGCGTTCGAATTGCTGGTTGTATTTTCTTGTGTGATTGTCAGTGCTGTACTCTATGATGCTTCTGGCACACTTTTGAAGTAAATAAAGGTTGTTTGCTTGCCTATTTGGAGAAGGGTTAGCTCCTATATATCTCTTATAGGAAGCATCAAAATTATAGTAAGTTTTATGCATTTATTTTGTTCTCCATACTTGAGAGCAATTATAAAACAATATTAAGTTATGACAAACACAATTTTGTATTTTTTAATAAATACACATAAAATGATGGTGAATGACATGTAAATACAAAAGTATTGTCACACACTGTTAGAGGTGGGCGGGTTTGAGTACCTACTCAAATCCCATGGAATCGGAACTAGAATTGGAACTAGCTTGTTCTTGGGATTTGGAATTGGAACAAGCCTGTTTCGATTCGTAAAAGTTTGAATTGGAACTTGAAACACAGGTTTTGGTTTGGGTTCCGAGTACTTGCAAAAGTTCATTACCCCCTACTATTCATAGAAATGACAAATACACACCCAAAAAATTATAATACACTCCCAAAATTTTATAAAAATTACAGTTTAGTCTCAGTTTCGGTTTCGGTTCTGGTTCTTATTGTGGTGGAATCGAAATCGAAATCGCATAGTATTAGTTTTGGTTCTTGCAGTGATGAAATCAGAATTAGAACCGCACAGTACTAGTTTTGATTTTTTAGAATCAGAACCGAAATCACAAGTACCTGTCAGTTTCAGTTCTACCCTATTTTTTTGCCCACCCCTACTCACGGTACATATAACCTTATTAGTACATTTAATATATCGAAACTATAACTCAACTTTTAGAACTGTATCTTATAAACAAATCAACTTACTGGTACAAAATTAAGGAGTTTTAATTTTATTGTACTACTGTATTTACTTTGTAATTATAGGGGACTCCTTTGTGATTTTTCAAACAATGGGGATATATTTAAGTAGAATAAGTAAAGAGGCTTTATTGTTATTCTCCATTTTACTAAAGTCTTTTCAATTTACCCCCAAAAGAGTTTTTCGCACTGTGTCGTCTTCAGCGTAAAGCAGGCAGCCAAGCTTCAAGTGAGTAACCCTTCTCCTTCCTCTCCTTCAACGCCATTAAAACTTGCTTTACCGATTCATTTCAATCAATACAAGTATTCCCACTCTCAAACCAGCTTTTAATTTCATATTTTGCCTAATGAGGAGGCTTTTCCCATATTTATTTTCTGCAAAGAAGATCCAATTTTTATCCTCCTCAAGCTACGCAAACGTTAGAGCATTTATTGAGAATCCTATTTTTAATGCTTCATCTTGTAGCGAAAGACCATTAGTAACAAACCCAGGCTTAGATTTTCTCAAATTGCCCCCCTTTGAGCCGCGTTTATTTTGTTCACAAATTCTGCCTAGTTCATTAGGTCAAACTTCTGATTGTGAATGTGAAGAAAGCGAAGTTAAAAACAAGGGTTTGGTGAGTGATGTTTCTAAGTTGTATGAAATTATTGTGGAAAATTGTAATGGGTACGATAAAATGGAGAAAGCACTGGATAGTGTTGGAGTTGAGTTGAGCACTGATTCTGTTGTTGAGGTTCTTCAAAGGTTTCATCTTGAGGAGAAAATAGCATTTAGATTCTTTATGTGGGCTGGTCAGCAGGAGAATTATGCCCATGAGGCGAAAGCATATAATCTTATGATGGATATACTGTCTAGTACTAAGTATAAGGTGAAACAGTTTCGGATAATTTGTGATATGTTGGAATACATGAAGAGGAATGAGAAGAATGTTGTTCCAGTTGATGTGTTGTTATTGATTTTGAGACGATACACAGAAAAGCATTTGACTCATGTTCAGAAATTCGCTAAGAAGAAGAAGATAAGGGTGAAGACACAGCCGGAGATTAATGCTTTTAACTTGCTGTTAGATGCTTTATGTAAATGTAGCCTTGTTGAGTATGCTGAGGCTATGTGTAAGAGGGTGAAGAACAAGATTAAACTCGATGGTAATACCTATAATATTTTGTTTTTTGGATGGTGTAGGGTTAGAGACCCTAAACAAGGAATGAAGGTACTTGAAGAAATGATTCAAATAGGTCATACCCCTGATAATTTTACTTACAACACTGCCATTGATACCTTTTGCAAAGCAGGGATGGTGACGGAAGCTGCTGAACTTTTTGAGTTCATGAGAACAAAAGGTTCGACTATTTCTTCTCCAACCGCGAAAACTTATGCAATCATGATTGTGGCCCTTGTACAGAATGATAGAATGGAAGAATGCTTTAAGCTTTTGGGGCATATGATTAACAGTGGTTGCCTTCCTGATGTTACAACATACAAGGAATTTATTGAAGGGATGTGTTTGGCAGGGAAGGTTGAGCAAGCTTACAAGTTCTTGGAAGAGATGGGCAACAAAGGTTTCCCTCCTGATATAGTTACTTATAACTGTTTTCTCAAGGTCCTCTGTGACAATAAAAAGAGTGATGAGGCGCTAAGGCTTTATGAAAGAATGATTGAAGTCGGTTGTTTTCCCAGTGTACAGACTTATAATATGCTGATTTCAATGTTTTTTGAGCTGGGTGATCCTGATGGCGCATTCGAGACTTGGCACGAGATGGATAAGAGAGGCTGTGCACAGGACACTGATACTTACTGTGTAATGATTGATGGGCTTTTTGATTGCAACAAAGTGGAAGAAGCATGCTTTCTGTTGGAAGAAGTTGTGGACAGGGGATTAAAATTGCCATACCGGAAATTCGACTCTTTCCTGATGCAGCTTTCAGTCAATGGTAATCTTAAAGCCATCCACAAACTTTCAGAGCATATGAGGAAGTTCTACAATCCTTCTATGGCAAGACGTTTTGCACAGAATCAAAAGCAAATTAGCAGGAGCTTAAGAGTGAAGTAAAAAGATTTGAAACTAATCAATTAACCTTCTGTTCTGGTTAGCTATGCAAACAGTTTTGATTTAGTCTATATAGTGCTACCTGTGAAAATCTATAACGAGCAAAATGAATGAATTGTCAACACTGGAATGCAATACTTAAAGTCTTGCTGCATTTTTGCATGGATCTTGAAAAGTCGCCTCCAATGAGCTTTTGAAGGTGTCCCACAGAATCATGGAAAATAGATGTTTCTGTGGAAGAGCTCTTGTGTCATATCACATTTGTTCCAATACCTCTAATCATATGTACATTTATTCAAGAACAGGTAATTAGCTTGAAATTCTTTTGGTGACAAGTAGTTTAAGTTTTGAGTTTGTATTGACAAACCTTGTTGGTTCTGATTTCGTTTTAGGAGATGAGACATCAAGAAGAAGAGAGTACCCACCATCCATTTATTTGTGACTGACTGGCTTTGGGGGCTCATTTTCAACTGTAAAACTGTGCTCGGAAAATGCTGTAGCGGTCACATCGATGGAGCCTGATAGTGTTAGATCATGATGACTTAGATTAATGAGAACTATATTTTCATGGATGAGCACCCCATTACCATTGTATTGAGTGTTGAAATAAGAACTATATTATCATAAAAGTTCAACGAGAGTCCAAGAACAACTGAACAAGCTTGTGAATAGTGATAAACTTAACCTCCCCATCAGAGAAGCGCTGATGCTAATGGAGACATTCCTCAAGCTGCATTGACCACACCATTTGGGTCCAGAAGGTTCTCAATTGCTTTCAGGTAGTTATTGCTCATACATTGCACAAGAAGCAGAGTAGGAAAAGGTAATTTTGTGATTAAATTGCTATGGAAATTTCATGATTTTATTTAGTTTTACTCTGCTTTTATAGCAAGTCGACTCCCTAACCAAACCGTTTTCCAATGTACAAAAACAAATCAATAACACTACGGACACCGAAAAAGTTGCATCGAAATTCTGTAACGGTGTCTGAATTTTTTTACAATTTTTTTTCTAGTGAACGTTCGTCTATCAAATTTGGACGATCGTTCACTCACATGGACGGGCGTCCATATACAAGGGACGGACGTCCCCATTTAAAGGACGTCCGTCCATAAATAAAATACAATAAAAAAAATTTGCAAAACATTATAGACGGCCGTTCATAGGTTGTGGACAACTGTCTCTTAATTTTGGACCGACATCCACAAATATGGGAGGCCCGTCCATTAAGTTTGGACAGGCGTCCATAAGGAATGGACACTCGTCTAAACTTAATTTGTTTTAAAAAATAAAATAAAAAATTTGGACGACCATCCATAAATTATAGACGGACGTCCCTTAAGTTTGGACGGGCGTCCTGTCCTTGACCCAAATTACACAGCATTTGAGTACAAAGAATATATCCAAACCCTTCTTACGTTGAAAAGAATAATAAAGTTAATTAATCTTTGGTGCTTCTATCTTTACACAACATGTACCACTCTCGAAGAACGGTCGCTTGAAGGGCAAGATGCTCAGCCGCCTCAGCTGTTAACTTGGACAGAGTCGATGGTCCCTTGGTTTTACCATCTTCCTCACCGTTTTCCTTCTTTTCTTTTTTATCCTCATCTTCTTTCTCTTCCTCCTCATTTTCCTCTTCTTCATCAGGTTTTGGTGTCTTTTTCGGTTGGGCGGCCTTTAGCAATGCTATCCGTTCCATTGAGATCTTAAGCCTCTCAGTAGCAGACGTCTTCACTTCATCTTCAGGCATGTACTCCACTCCCCCATCAGTAAGGTCATCTAACCAACCTTGTAGATCTGATCCAATCTCCTTAGTGATTGATGCATCAGAAGCTCAAACCACAAATTTGCACAGCGTGGTCGTGGTCTCATCCCCCAGATCAACATTTCTACTTACTTCACTGGCTCCAAAAACCATCATGCCCAAGAAGCCTCCATACCAAGTTTTGGCAGCATAACAGAGCTGTTCAAAGTTGAGGAATTAAATGGTAATGTCACAAGGGTAGCCTGAAAAGGCATGAACAATAACTAACATCAGTACAAGCATTACCTGAAACCCTGCAACTGCACGGATGATGTGTGAACACACTCTGTGGAAAGGTTTGGAGGAGAAGGATTTTAGTCCACTGAAAAAAGGAGAAGTCCCATACTGCTGTGCAGCAGTAGCCCTGAACCCACTTCCTTCATAAATATATGTACCAGTGTACTCTACTATAGCGGGTAAACTGGGTCATAGTTGGAAAAATTCAGCAGGCGATATTTTGTGTGGCAACAGAAGTTCAGTCAGTGGAAGCTTGTAAGGCTGACACCTTAAAATCACAGGTTCTCCCAACTCTGGATGTAAGCTTCTCTTTTGTCTCATGATTTGTGGATCCTCTTCAACATAATCACCATCATAATCTACTGGCAATGAAGACGAAGAAAAAGAGAGGAGATGGGAATGAAGACGAAGATGTTTTGCAACAGAAGAATGGGTTTTTGTTTGAATTTTTTTTTTTTATTACTGTCCATACTTTTAATAAAAAAAAAAATGTTTCAAAACAAAAACTCATTCTTCTATTGCAAGACGAATGGACGTCCGTCTAAATGTTAGGGATGATTGTCCAAAATTTATGGATGGCCATCCTCGAAGTTTTTTTTTTTTTTTTTTTTTTCATATTTGGGTAAAGGATGGGTGTCCAAACTTAAGGAACGGTGTCCAAATTTTTTATTTTATTTTTTAAAACAAATTAAGTTTGGACGGGCGTCCATTCCTTATAGACGCCCGCCCAAACTTAATGGACTGGCGTCTCGTATTTGTGGATGTCCGTCCAAAATTAAGAGACGGCCGTCCACAACCTATGAACGGTCGTCTATAATGTTTTATAAATTTTTTTATTGTATTTTATTTATGGATGAACGTCCTTTAAATGGGAACGCTCGTCCCTTGTATATGGACGCCTGTCCATATAATATGAATGGATGTCCATGTGAATGAACAACCGTCCAAATTGGATGGACGGTCGTTCACTAGAAAAAAATTATAAAAAAATTTAGACGCGTGTTATATGTAGACCAATACAGAATTTCGGTGCAAACTTTTTCCGTGTCCCTAATGTTGTTGAAAACAAATACGATGAATGTGAGACGTTGAAACCCATTACATCGTATGTCTTTTTCAACAATTTTATATAATGAGGATGCGAGCAGTGTCAAACTCTCATCCCTCACACCAGCTGGTGGCGTCATCCATGACACCACGGAATGACGGCATCCGGCCGCCCATGGCCGTCAGTGTCAGTGCTCTCAGTGTTTCTCATATCTTGTATACTCACGCCCGAGCCACGTTCTGCCCATTTGACGGGAGAATGATAATTTCCCACCCAAGGTTTGGCGTAAGCGTGACTACGTTTTCCCATCCAAAAACTTTGAGAAAAACAATTTCCATAGTGTATCTGAATTAGGATAATGAATTACCTTATAAACCGGTCAAAAATCCTCCCTCTCCAAGCTTATTGGTAGGGTTAAATTCTTCTGTGGTGGCCCTTAATTCACGGTAACTGAAAGTATATGGTTTAGCATCATCTAGTCCATTGAGCTCTGCAATATCATGATACAAATTCGTCACTTTCATCAGTAGCTGAACATAAATACAAATAATGTATCTTGAGCATGAAATATAGATTTAAAAAAAAAAAAAAAAGGGTTTCCATGTAACATTAATCTTGAGCCTTTATCCTTCATAAATACAAAGACAATTTTTTAATTTACCTATATTTTCATTGGAATGTCCTCTCCTCACTCGAATGACATAAACAGCAGCCAAAAGAAATATAAAACATACAAAACCACCTAAAACAATTCCCACAGTCGTACCATTTCGACTTTTCTTACTACTGCTGGAAACGGAATCTGTAAAGAAGAAGTGCAATCAACAATCTGGCATTTATGTGGACGTAAACTTTATAAATTTAATCCTTGAAATGATATATATATATAAGTTTACGTTCGAATAAACAATTAAAACAAATTCCATCTAAATCAAATAATCATCAAATGTATAGACTTAACGGACACATGTTTAAAATTCTACTGTCATTAATTTCAGTAATACCACCAGCTACATTTTCTAATTATTTTTTATAACAAACTGTTGTAGCTTATAATATATTCAAAAGCGATCTGGTTTGAGAGTATTACTTTTTTTTTTTTTTTTAAATAGTATTTAAAATACTAAAACAGATACACCCCAAAGTATTTTTGGTGGGTATATGAGAGGTTTCTAAAAATTGAGAGAGAGAGAAGAAAACTGAAGATGAAGAACTACGGTGAACATCAATCAATCGATGTTAACTTTACTGTCAATAATTGATGACGGGGTAGACCCATCACGTGAATATCGATGAAAGTTAAAAAGAAGAGGAAGAGAAAGGAAAGATGAAGAAGGCATTTTAGGCTAGCTGACTGCTTTCCAGCTGCAGTGAGCTATGAGGACCAGAGACTTTGACAAGACGTTGTTCAGACAAACCAAAATGGGAAGGAGAGGAATACTCTTAACCAACTGCCCGTCAAACCTATCATCTACCCTTCATATAGAAAGTAACCAATCAACTGCTGAACAGAAAAAAAAAAAAAAAAACTTGGCATTACTGATTTGCTTACCTATTAATAGGATTAAGAATAATGTTAAGGAAGTAAATAATGAATTGACATGAAAACAGTAATGAATTTGAAGCTTGTGATAACTTTGTCTATGGGCCACGTTTTGGGTGGGAACATGTCGGTAACTCAGACCTACTTGAAAATTTAGATGGACTTGCGAGGAAATGAGATAAAGCGAGTATGAAAGACCGAGGAAAGCTCCATTGATAACGATTACAAGCATACGCGGAGCCGCGTTATGAAAAGAGGCCCCTTAGATTCACAAAAAATATGTTTATGAAACATCCGAGCAATGCCTGTACAGAATTGTGATTCGAGGAAGAGATTTATACAAGATTCTTTCGTAACATTATGAACTCTACCAAATATCACGACGACTAGTCACTGTTCATTTCCCCTGAGATGAAACCTACTACACTTGTTCTAACTTCCTTCGCAATATTTCTTTTGTCTGATGTGATTCAATATATTAAATAATCATAATTACTAATCTTTTGTCTCCATCATCCCTCTTCATCACTGTTACTTCGCAGTTTCCACTATCCTTCTTCTTCCCTACCTACCACTCTTCTATCGAAAGCAAGTTTTCTTCCATTCAACCCTACTTTTGCCAGGAAGGAGACAAACAACCTGCTGTGAAATTTCCAAAAAAGACTGCATACTTCAAAGTTTGATATATTTCATTTTTGTCCTTAATGGATTGGTAGATAACACTTATTAGGTGTTTTTATTTATGAAGTTGTTTTGTATTTTTCTTTAACAATATTGAAAAAGTATTGATATATAGGGAATCTAAATGTGTTTAGCATACTAATTAATATTAGAAAATGTAAATTTAAAAACACATTCATTGTACTTGTCTAAACAGAAATTTTTAAAAATTACAAGAACATAATTTAAAATCATATCTAACAACAAAACATAGTCAAATGTAGATTAGTTTGATCTAAATGGAGAGATAGAATTGAACATGGTGTAAATCAATGAAAAAAAATTCGGCTGAGATGGTTTAAGTTTTATATAAGTTTTTATTTTTTGAGAGATTTATGCTTTTGTTTAGGAGAAATAAAAGAGTTTATTAAAATTATAATCATTTCAGACCTTAAATCTCAAAGAAGGATGAAAATAAATATCCCACTAATTTGCTAAGTTATAATATAAAGTTTCTTGGGACTACGTGTCCTCTTACGCGGTCGCCGCCGCGCTTCACCTTGTACACCTACGTGTTTCAAATCGATCTCTTTACCTTTTTAAGTAAAGGGAACAAGGCCTTCCTTAGAGCTAGAGGACATACTCGACGGGGTCATCCTCCTCTTCGACTCCTGCCAAGTTGTTGTTACCATCTTGTCTAAGTGCTGAGACAGGCTCGTCACCTCTTGCATCTTGCTGCTCTGTGTAAGCAAGCACAAAGACGAAGGCGTTAATGGAACTCTCATCTATTTTGGTCGACGGTGAACAGACAGGAAGCAGGAGGCGATCGCCCATGAATGAAGCAAGTTCAAGCCGTGGGGACAGGAGCAAAGAGAAACTTGAGATCTATTCAGAAACATCAACCGAGCCGCAAGAAAAGGATGATGAATTCCGAAATTCAGTTTCGCCAAATTTACTCCATCGTATGCAGAGTCGTCTGCGTAGAAGTAACGAAGAAAGAAGAAATTTAAGCCAATCCGTCCCCGTCACGTGGCTTTCTGGGAGTATCGTGGGTATCAGTGTCAAGAGTGTGGAACCTGAGATTGTATCAATCGGTCCTTTGCATCGCCACCGAACAAAACTGCTTCAGTTCGAAGAGTTCAAATGGTTCTTTCTTGATAAATATCTTGGCCGGCAACCGCCGGTCGACGAGTACCTGCGGCGTCTTCTTCTTAAAATGGAGAATTTGGAAGCTCAAACTAGAGATTTTTACCCCGAAAAAAGCCTCGTTTTGCCCATGTCGAACGAAGACTTTATTCAGATGATGTTGCTTGATGGCTGCTTTCTCATTGAGCTCATGTGCTACCACAACCGAGGCAAATTTTTCGAGGCCATAGATGATCCCATTCTCGCTCAGCCAAATTTGATTTCTGTTCTCGCCAGGGATGTTCTCAAAATTGAGAACCAACTTCCTTTCTTCGTTCTCGAGTCGTTGTTTGACAAATCAGGTCCATCTAAAGAAAGATTTATGAAGCTTGCCGTAGAATTCTTGAATCTTTCCTTGACAGGACCGACAATGGCCTTCTTACCTGAATTTCCGAGATGCAGTCATTTGCTGGAGATGTTTTACTTTTGTCTAGTTCAACAGGTCTCGGGCAACAATGGCGATGAATATGATGAGACATATGCATCTACACATTCCATGCAATGCGTAACGGAACTAAAGCTATCGGGAATCAAGTTCAAGCAAAGAAAAGATGAAAACTTTCTGGATATAAAATTCAAGAACCGGGCTCTCCTAATTCCATCCATCACACTGAACGACATGATGAGCACTGTGCTGACAAATTGTATGGCCTTGGAACAGTCTCGAGATTACCGCATCAACTACATCTCAGACTATGTCTCTTTCTTATCTTGTCTCATCTCCCAACCAAGAGACGTCTCATCCCTTTCTTCGGATGGAATCATCTCAAAGTTTTCACACAATGACAAATACGTTGCAGATTTCTTCAACAATCTGGGAGAAAATACGGTGTATATCAGACAAAGTTATCTCTCTAATCAGATTCAGAATGTGGAGGCCTATTACAATAGCTACTGGGCAAGTTTGATGCGCAACTATTTCAATACTCCATGGTCAGCCATCAAACTCTTCGCCGCCTCTTTCCTCTTGGTGCTCGCCACGATTCAAACTGTCATGTCTGTCTTGAGCTACAACCGCGGCTTAAAATAACGTGGGTATTTATTTAAAACAATAATATTATACGTACAAATAAAATAAATTTTACAAAGATTTACATACAATGTGGTAAAGAATGAATGAAAGAGTAAAACAAAAAGTCAAACTCATTAGATTCACTTTTTTATTCATTTTTTACCTCATCACTTTGTATAAAAATCTTTGTAAAATTTCTTTATAAGTGTAGTATTACTCTTATTACTAATTTACTATTAGTACGATCTATAGCGTATGGGTGCTTTGGGCACGCCTATTTGATTGTATTGAATTGAATTTGAAATAGATAATATGAATCCAATTGAATAAGATAGTATTAATTATAAAATTATACTGTGTTTGGTAAAGTATTGTATCGAAAAAAAATTATTATTAAAAAAATCAATTTTTATATTTAACTTGAAAAAATTAATCAAATACTAAATATTAATTTTAATTCAATTATAAATTTTATTTATATTGATTTTTTTGATTAAATTACTAATAAAAATCATTATTATATATTTATACTATATAATATTAATTAAAATAAATTAGTTAACTATATTAATGTATCAAAATACATATAAAGTTGCAAAACTGGACTAGAAAAAGTTAATCCAAACTTCAAGCAACTCAAAACTGCTCCACACATGGCATTAAAATTTAAAAAACACTGTAGTGTTACTGTAGCACCGATTTGGCCAATGCAATTCAGTGTAATCCAGTCTGGCAAACAGACCATATGTGCTTGTTTAATTTAAGGACATATATTTTCAATTTTTCAGTTTTATTCTTTAATTTTTTAATGTGATTTAAATCGTGGAGTAACGTAATATTAAATGAACCTGAATTGCCATAATACTAGCAAATAAAGTTTGAAGGAAATAAAATTTTTAATCACTCTTCACTTACTTTTTCTTCTGATGACATCATCTTTATTACCTCTCTATAGTTACCAGGGATTAAATTAATTTGTTATGAGGAGGTTATAACTTAATAGAAACGTAACTAAAAAGAAGAGGTCTATCTAGAAATGAAAGAGAAACTATATACAAACTAGGGGGCATACCTCCGAAAGAGGTCTAAAGAAGATCAGAATAGATATGCCTATCATTTTTTACAAAAGGGTAGGAACAAACACCTAAAGGGGAGCACATAAGTTCCAAACCAAGGAGAGAGATGGGCACAGGCGCCCTAACGGAGCTCGCAGGCTTAAACCAAATAGAAAAAAGGACATTATTGTACTCTACGATGCTTTTGGCACACTTTTGAAGTAAAAAAAAGGTTGTTTGCTTGCCTATTTGGAGATTAGTTTCTATATATATCTCTTATAGGGAGCATCAAAATTATAAGTTCTAACCATTTATTGTGTTCTCCATACCTGAGCAATTATAAAATTCACTTTTTCTAAATAAAAATCTACAATATTATATGATAAACATATTTAACAATATTAAGTAATGACAAACACAATTTTATATGTTTTAATAAATGCACATAAAATGATAGTGAATGATGCATAAATACAAAAGTACTGTCACTTGTATATATAATTTAGAATTGTATCTTATTTTTTTAATGTTATTAATTTCAACTTATGAACAAATCAACTTATAATTACAAAATTAAGGAGTTTATAATTTTACTTTACTACTGTATTTACTTTATAATTTATAGGGGACTTTTTTTGTTATTTTTCAAAGAATAGGGATATATTGCTTAGTAGAATTAGAATAACTAAAGAGGCTTTATTATTATCCATTTTAGGGTTGTTCGCATCGCACCCAAAAGAGTTGTTCCTTCATTGTCAAGCAAGCAGCCAAGCTTCAAGTGAGTAATACTTCTCCTTCCTCACCTTTCAACGCCATTAAAACTTGCTTTGCTTGTGAATATCGTTAGTTGTATTGGGAATATGGGATTAAACATGTGAAGCTTTATGTTTATGGACTTCTTGCTTTACGAATTGTACTGAAAGTATATTTGGCTCAGGATGATTGAATGTTTTGGATTTTATGAAAGCTGATTTGTTTATGGTTTTTACTGATATGGAGATAAGCATGCAACTGATCATCGACATTCTTAGATTTGTTTTGTTTTTTTGTTTGTTCTACACAGTTGTTTGATTGAAGTTTCATGTTTCTATGTTTTTTTAGGTTATTATAATGGCCTTCTTCGGCAAGGTTGGGAGTATACTTAGGCAGACCGCTGGCAGGGAGATTGCCAGTGAAATATCTGCATCAAACCCTCCATTTACCAAGCAATACGATGCATTTCATCTTCAAAACTTTTCATTGGATGTGTGTCCAGCTATTTTGAGCCGTTATACGGTGGTTCTTTTCTTCTTTTGGTGGTTTTTTGTTGCAGGACTTTCATATAGCGCTGATCACCAAAGTCTAAGAGAAGCATTAATTCAGTAAATATGGTTATGTTGCTGAAGGTGAGTACTTTGCTTAGCTGATGTTATATTCTTATGTTGTGGGTATAATAAAACTGTTCCTAACACTAACTTGAGAATTTGTCGGATATTCGGATGGATGGAGGGAAGGAATTATTTTGAAGTATGCAGTTGAAGTTCATCTTATAATCTCTTAGGCTATGTATCCGGTGTCCCTACCCTTCTCCACCTTATAATCTCTTTCCTTGACTTGGTTTTCTCCACAACCTCGTGCTCCTTTGTATAGTCATTTGATTTTTCTGCTGGAATAGTTCAAAAATGTAATGTCCAAATC
>CM047898.1:26009696-26031554 GCA_026229545.1 Pistacia atlantica | reverse complement strand
TAATTTGTAGAAATTCGTAAAAATAGCCCACTTTTTTGGTTGTTGTATCGTACTGATGTTTCTCATAAAATTTTCACAATATTTCTCATATAACATTATACGATAAAATATAATTGGGTAAAAATTTAATTTTAACTTTAAATTAATCAATCATATTTTATCATATAATATTATATCAAAATGATATATGTGTAATATTGTTTATCATAAAATTACAGCTCAGATATCCAATTTTCATTTAAATGATGGAATGTGTTGACATGATTAATGTTCCACGTTATTATTAGAGTGGCAACTTTATCTATCAAGTTTGTCAATTACTTGAGCTCAATCATACAATATCTCCCATAACCGGTTTGTTATTGATCAACTTATAAAATAAGTTTTGTTTATCTGAATCTAGTTTATCAATTTATAAACTAATCAATGATAAATTGTCACATAAAAAATTATGAAAAAAAGACTATCAATTTAGTATTATTGTTATAATCATATTATCAAAAGTTATGTTATAAACAATTGAGTCATTTGTGGACTAACTATGTCATATTCTGTACCGAAGAATGTTTTCTCTCTAAAGAAGAAGAGAATTCCGATTTGAAAAAAGGGTCCGTTTGGTACACAATTTTTCAGTGTTTTATTCTCTATTCCATCTAAAATACATGTTTATTCTTTTATTCTCAAAATATTATTCTATATTATTCAATTTTTTTAAAAAATTCTAAATTTTTTAATTTAACTAAACACTCCTAAATTTTTTTTAGAAATTGACAAAAACACTCCAACAACTCATATTTGCAGATTTCGGCCACCACTGCCGAAAGCTAGCCCGAATCTGGTATAATGACATACTACATGTTGAATCTAGCTGATAGTAGTTGACGAATAAATGCGGCTAGATCTGGTCGAAAAGGCCATATCGGCGTACGACCGGCCAAATTTAGTCAGTCCTGCACCGATACGGTGACTCCAACCACCTTTCGGCGGTGGTGGCCGGTTGTCCGTATTTAACGGGTGAGTTGAGGGTGTTTTTATTCATTTTTAATAAAGGTGTTTAGTAAATAAACAAACATAAGAGGATATTTTTATTAATTTTTAAATCCTACATCGTAATACCCACTTAATTTAACTTTTTTCAAAATATTATTCTAAAAAATATTAGAATAATGAACGAAACGCACCATGTTTCTTATAAGTCCTTAAACTTGTTTTCCAACCTAAAAAATGTGTTACTTCTCTATAAATATCATGAATAGTAAAGAGTACAATAACATTTTAAAAACTGCAAATTAGTATGCTTTTTCATTGCCGATATGGGGATCATCGGAATTATGTTTGTGGAAAACTATGACAGCCAACCACCTACACATGCCCATCTTCTCGGGTTTTTCATGATCAAAGCATCATTTTATCTCGTAAACACACCTTCTGAAAACATCTAAGATGTGAAATAAATTTATAATAACAACTCTTGTTGATATTTATGTAATTGATCAAAAGCCTATCCTACATTAATGGGGAAGGTTGTTATCTAAAAATGTAAACTTTTTTTTTACATCTCATTTAATGGGGAAGATTGTTATGAGTTTCAATTTTATTTCTTCAAATAGAAAACATTTTTCTATTTCAATTCTTCAACCATATCATCCTAAATACCTCTAAATAATATTTTACTGCATGTTTGGTTTAATATTTTTATCCCTATTCTGGATCCTATTCTCCAAATAATGTTTGGTACAATATTCTAAAAATATTACCCTATTTTTTTAATTACATTTTAACCCCATAAGGTTATTAATTTCACTAAATACCCCCTGAAAAAAAAGTTTAAAAATTAACAAAAACACCCCCATCAACCCAACTTGTCGTTATTCGGCAACCACCGCTGGTGATAGCGGAATGTACGAGCAACCTAACCAGGCCGAGGGTGGCCTAAGGAAGTTCTGCAGAGTGGCCTTTTCCGGCCGATCCACCACGGTTTGGATTTGGTTTAAAAGGCAGATTCTGCCGTCGGCGGCCAAAGAAATGGCCGTCGTTGGACCGAAACGGCGGCCACATCTTTGGCCATCGGCGGCGACGGCCAAAGATGGCCCTCGTTTGGCTTGGCCATCGGCCGGCCGACTGCCGTAGCGTAGATCCGGCCTTTTAGGCCGGCCAGATCCATGGTGGATCGGCCGGAAAAGGCCATAACGGCGTGTTACGGCACATATCCAGAGGCTAGTCTGTGCAGTAGCAAGTTTTATTACCGATTCAGTTCAGGCGGTGGTGGCAGGAATCGACCTGCTGAGTAAGGTGGGGGTGTTTTTTTCATTTTATATATTAGGGTCTTTAGTTAAATTAGTAAACCTAAGGGCTTTTTTACAAATTTTTAAAATTTACCTCGTAATACTCCCATATCCAATAACCCAATACTATCCCTAAAATCCTATCCAAAATACTAAACCAAACGCACCCTTAAATATTATTTTTATACAAAAAATCATATTAACTTGTGATACTGATAGTAGCGGAGCTAGGAATTTAAGAGAGGAAGAACGAAATTTTAGAAGATGATATATTAAATTAAAAGCCATATAATTCATAAAATAATAAGAGATTTGTTCTACGTTAAAACTATAATTTGTTAAGTTTAGATGAAAATATTGACTTTATTATATTAATAAAGTGAAATAATAAGATGATTTTATCTTATGTAAGTAATTTTTTTTTTTACAAATATATTTTTTAAAATCTAATAAAAGATTTAAATAAATCGTAAAATATTGGGATCGTTTCATATAAATATCTAAGCTCGGAAGATGTTTCCCATCATGAGTGAGAGAGTTTGACCGGCCGGTTAACATGAACCGAACAATCGAAGTCAATTATTAAATTATAGGTTTTGCCGACAGAACGCGGACGTGGAGAACTGACAGGACAATTAGAGGACCCTCAATCATATTTTGCCACGTGTGTAATAAGTTAAATAATTTGGATCCATATGGTGACGTTCTATCCATCGGTATCAATAACTCGCGGGCCCCATTTTTTATAATTTAAAAGATAATTTGTAGAAATTCGTAAAAATACTAAAATGGCCACTTTTTGGATTGTACTACTGTTTATGATAAAATTACAGCTCGGATATGCAGATCTCGTAGATCTTTACAGATTTCGTTTAAATGATGGAATATCTTGACATGATTAATGTTCCCCGTTATTATTAAAGTGCAAGTTCAATCTTCCAGTCGCTTTTCATATAACCTTGACTTGATTATTTATAATTAGATAATTCATAAAATAAGTTTTATCTATTTGTATAAATCTCAACTAATCAATAATAAATTATCACATTATTATTATAATAATATTATCAAAAGTAATGTTATAAATAATTATGTAATTCTTGGGCTAGTTATGTCATATCTTATACTAAAAAAATGTTTTCTCTATAAGGAAGCAAGAATTCCGATTTGAAAAATCTTATGTTTTTTATAAGTCTTTAAACTTGTTTTTTTAACCTAAACAATATGTTACTTATTTGTAAATATCATGAATAATAAAGGGTTATTCATGAATAAAACATCATTTTATCTCGTAAATACGCCATCTAAGAAGTGAAATAAATTTATAATAACAACTCTTGTTGATATTTATGTAATTTGTCAAAAGCCTATCCTACATTAATGGGGAAGGTTGTTATGAGTTTCAATTTAATTTCTTGAAATAGAAAACAAATTTCTATTTCAATTCTTCAACCATATCATCTCATCTTAAATACCTCCGAACAATATTTTAAATGTTATTTTTATACAAAAAAATCATATTAACTTGTGATACTGATAGTAGCGGAACTAGGAATTTAAGTGAGGAAGAGCGGATTTTTAGAAAATGATATATTAAATTAAAAGCCATAGAATTCATAAGATAATAAGGGATTTGTTCTACGTCAAAACCGATATTTATTAAGTTTAGACGAAAGTATTGACTTTACACCTTTTTTATATAAATAATGAGTTCAACTAAATTTTTAAGACATTGGCCTTATGTATTTATAATCAAACAATTTTATTTATTTTTAGATCATTGGATTGAGTAATTTATAAAACCTATAAACTATTTAGGGTTTAACTCTAATTTTTTAGAACTTATGGGTTTGTTAGAAACGATTATCAACATTCTTTACTATTAATATATGGGTATTGTGATCGGTTAATTTTCTTACCGTAAAATCAAAATCCCTGTATTTAATGGCGTAAAGTGGGTAAGGCAAATGCGGCAAGGGAAAGATTGCATTACCCCACGCAACCTACAATGGACAACGCAACGTGTCCCCCACCGTTACGTTCCGCGAATATTTAAAGCACACTAAAGTCTTACTATTTGTAATTTCATAAATTCATTTTTGATTTTTTTTTTTTTATTTGGATTTGATAAGATAAAGGATCAGCACTGGAACCTTCATTATCTTCCTCATTCACTCGTCACTCTATTGAAATTTTTCTTTTGAGACAAAAATGGTGATCTCTTCCACCAATACCGACTCTGCAGAGCATCTGAACTGTACTTTTGCTTCCAGATATGTCCGCGCCGCTGTTCCAAAGTAACATATAGCATCTCGCTTTTGTAGCCTTTTCTTCTCTTTATTAATTTTGGATTGGCTGAAATTGCTTTTTTTTTTTTTTTGTTATTTGTTTTTAGGAAATACTGATAACGTTTTTGTGTATATATAGGAATTGTTTTCTAATTCTATCAAGGAAATGTGAAAACTTTAAATTTCTTTTCAATGTAGTTTTGTTTCTGAAAGCAAGAGACAAATAAATTTCAAGATGTTTTCTCTGTCTTTTATACTGTTAGAATGTTAAAGTAAATCTAAGAACAAAAACAATTTTAAGCTTTCAAAACGCCCTTAATTTTTTAGTTCAAGTTGTTTAAGGGAATAATGGAGAATTGTTCTACATTTTGATTAAAGAATCCTTCATGTCAAAATATTGTGAGCTTTGAGAAAGTTTGTGTGTTGTACAAACTTCATAAGCCGTTAAGTTTATTTTATTATTAATTGTCTATTAAGGCATTAAGACTTTGAGTATTTGATCAAGTATATTGTTTATTTTATTATTGTGAAGTCTAGATTCCTCAGAATCTTATTAAGCATCTCATACTTGAAAATCATGCTATATTTTATTTCGATTTATGTATGTCTGGGTTTAACTATTATATCTTTAGGGTGTAGTATTATTATATATAATATTAATTAGTAGATGATAAGGGAGATCTTGGAAGTAATATATTAGTTTATGGAGCATAAGGCTTCATCATGTTGAATTGATCAGCGTCGATTCTGTTGTTCGGTTGATTGATTCTGGAATTATAGTTTCGATGTAATAAAATGGGTTGAATGAATCTTTGAAACTATTGTCAGCATTGGTAATAAAAAAGAACTTATAATTTGCATGTTAAAGAGAAAAGATGAAAAGTGTAGAATTTTTTATTTAATTGTGGGGAGAGAGTGGAGAATTTTTGTATTCTGGAGGCCCTTCTAGTACTCAAATCTTTTCTTTGAAAATGGGGAAGAAAAACAAAAAAGGAATAAAGACCTATCTTAAAGATTGTTATTATCTAATGTTTTTGCTTTTTCTTAATTTATGAATCAATTATAGAAAATGACGAGGAGTTCACTATGTAATTTAGATTTTCGAAGCTGGATTTACAGGAAAAAATTTCTTAATCTGAGAAGCTTTTCATATTTTATTATAATTTGTTAGTTTCCTTCCTAATAATTTTCAAGGTGAAACATCAATGACTTCCTAATAATTTTTAAGGTGAAACATCAATGATTAAGTAATTTTTTTTTTTTCCTTTTACGGGAGGAAGAAATGTTAAATGTGATTTCTTATGTGTGGATGTGATCATATGAATATAGATTCAAGATGCCTGAGACTTCGATTCCAAAGGAAGCAGCATATCAGGTGATAAATGATGAGCTGATGCTGGATGGAAATCCAAGGCTGAATTTGGCATCCTTTGTGACCACATGGATGGAGCCCGAGTGTGATAAACTCATCATGGCTTCGGTTAATAAGAACTATGTTGACATGGATGAGTACCCTGTTACCACAGAGCTTCAGGTATCTCCTTCTCTTTGTTAGGAAACTAAGGACACATTGTATAATAATATCTATATATTAAAGTGTTTGGGAATTGTAATCTGTGAACAACTATGACACCTCTATTTAAATTTTGAATGATATAAATGTCTTTAATAAGTTGTCTACCGGTGCTTCTAATATGTTTTTGAAGCAGTCTTTGGAATTTTGTTGCTCTGCATGATTTTTCCCACTAATGCAAAACTAACAAAAATGATGTTATAGAAGATGTTGACTTGTATGAGTGAAAGAAAAGAAAAAACATGAAATTTGTTGATGAAAAATTATAGTAGATGTTGAGATGTATGAGAGAAAGAAAAGAAAAAAACAAACGAAAATTGTTTAGAATTTTTTTTTTTTAATTTTTCCGTTGCCAGGTCTCTTGGGTGAAAGCCAGACATCCTAACCGCTGGACGACAACGGAGGAGTTGTATGTATTGTTGAGAATTAAATAAAGTTTCATAAGTTACCAGCAAATTTTCCATTCCATGAACTAAACCAGAATACTTTCTTTTCTTTTTCTTATATTTATTGTATGATTTTGAAAAATGTTTTGTATTATTCAAGTAATGAGTTTGAGACTTGAATACGAAACTGTCACAGGAAAGTTTTACTTTCTTACTAATAGTTGCATGTCAACAACTACAGTCTTCAGCATTCAACCATGAATCCAATGTTGCATAAGCCTAACTGAAACAAGTTAGTTTGGACTTTGGATTACACCTCTGCAAAGACCTTATTGACAAATTTTCTTTCATTGTCATCTGAGACCCTGTAAGAAGTTGTTTTAGCTGCATGATTTTTGGACTTCTGTTTTTGTGCTTTAATTGTTTAACAATCTGTATGAACTAGTGTTGCATAGTTTGTCAATGTATTTTATGTCGTGAAGATTTTGGGACCTATGAAGTGTAGGTATCCATTATTTATTTGCAGAATTGTGAGTGTATATGATTGTTGTACTTCTATATGGAGCTTCAGTCGTTTAACAGTCTGTACAGGGTAGGGTTGCATAATGTATTAATGGAATCTACTCTTGTGAAATTTTTTAGACTTATGAAGAATTGGTAATCAATTATTGATATGCAGAATCGGTGTGTGAATATGATCGCCCACCTATTTAATGCTCCAGTTGGAGATGATGAGACTGCAATTGGTCTTGGGACTGTGGGTTCATCTGAGGCAATAATGCTGGCTGGTTTAGCTTTCAAAAGGAAGTGGCAGCAGAGGAGAAAAGCACAAGGAAAACCTTATGATAAGCCCAACATAGTCACTGGAGCTAATGTGCAGGTAAATTTCAGATTGTACATAATACTTCTTGCTCTCAATCTCCAAGTGTATCCATTTTCATCTAATTATCATGTGGGCATTGAAGTCATATTAGTGATATCTATCCAAAGATTTTTTTGCATTTTGTGGTGTTATAGTGTCATGAATGAACAGAGTTGATGTTCTGCCGCAATAGCTTAGAGTGGTATTTTTAGCTTGAAGAGTTGCCCAAACCAAAATTTGCTCCCAAGATGGTTAATATGAAGGGTTTTATTAACTTGTTGAAATTTAACGCCAGAGTTTAAGAGAGCTGAAATTTTTTTTATTAGGTTTTTCTAGTTTCTAATACTCATTGCTCTAGGGCCAAGACATCTCCATTCCAAGGAACTACACTACATCTCCATTTATTTCAGCAAGTTCTGTTTTCCATAGGGGCAATGCTTATTTATAATGATATCAGCTCAGGTTTAGGTCTGTTAGTGATGTGATGCTTAATGCTGCTGGCTACATTTATTCAGGTTTGCTGGGAGAAGTTTGCAAGATACTTTGAGGTTGAACTGAAGGAGGTGAAGCTGAGAGAGGAATACTATATCATGGACCCAGTGCAAGCTGTTGAGTTGGTAGATGAGAACACCATTTGTGTTGCAGCCATTCTGGGATCAACCCTGACCGGGGAGTTTGAGGACGTGAAGCTTCTTAATGAACTTCTGACGAAAAAGAATGAGGAGACTGGCTGGGAGACTCCAATTCATGTTGATGCTGCCAGTGGAGGATTTATTGCTCCTTTCCTATACCCAGAACTTGAATGGGATTTTCGTTTGCCCCTGGTGAAGAGCATCAATGTCAGCGGCCACAAGTATGGCCTTGTCTATGCTGGCGTTGGCTGGGTTGTCTGGAGGACCAAAGATGACCTACCAGAAGAACTCATCTTTCATATCAACTATCTTGGAACTGATCAACCCACTTTTACCCTCAACTTCTCCAAAGGTAATTCGGATTCACTTTTTCCAATTAATCATTCTTTCTCTAGCAAAATGAGTTGTAGTTTTGAGGTTTAATCTCTTTTAATGTTAACAATTTTTTACTTCTCTCATCAAATATGTTTTCCGATATGGCAGGCTCTAGTCAAATAATTGCTCAATATTACCAGTTTATACGGCTTGGCTTTGAGGTAATTCATGCTTATTTAAAAGGAACAAATTCTCTTGTTTAATTCATCATAAATGCAACTGTCTTCCTAATTTCCCTAAAAGTGATAAATTTAAAGTATAGATGATGTCGTAACCAAGCGGTAGGATCAAGTGGTGACTTCAATTTGTTAATTGGGAATAAAAAATTTCTATTATGACAATTTACTATTTCTCTAACGTAATATACAGTTTAGCATTTCGCCAGAAAGAATTTACTACTTATTCTTTTTTCCAAAATCTTAAGCTCATTCTTTTAAATGTTCCCTAAACAAGGGCTACAAGCACATCATGGAAAACTGCATGGAGAGTACAAGAGTGCTGAGAGAAGGACTTGAAAAAATGGGGCGGTTTAAGATTGTCTCCAAGGATGTTGGGGTTCCTCTGGTGGCCTTTTCTTTAAAGGACAGCAGTAAACACACCGTGTTCGAGTTATCCGAGAACTTGAGAAGGTTTGGATGGATAATTCCAGCCTACACAATGCCTCCTAATGCTGAGAAAATCGCGGTTCTTCGAGTGGTGGTAAGGGAGGATTTCAGCCGAAACTTGGCCGAGAGACTTCTCTCAAACATTGAGGAAGTCTTGAAGGAAATCGACACACTCCCAAGTCGCTTATCGACCAAAGCTGCACATGTTACTGCCACGATCAACGAAACTCAAGATGGGAAGTTTCCAAAAAAGAGTGAGACAGAGACTCTAGAGGAGGTCACCAGGCAATGGAAGAGGTTTGTGGATGGCAGAAGAACTGGAGCTTGCTGAACTTGTAAAACTTACCTTATGTGGCCTTCGAATTGCTGGTTGTATTTTCTTGTGTGATTGTCAGTACTGTACTCTATGATGCTTCTGGCACACTTTTGAAGTAAATAAAGGTTGTTTGCTTGCCTATTTGGAGAAGGGTTAGCTCCTATATATCTCTTATAGGAAGCATCAAAAGTATAATAAGTTTTATGCATTTATTTTGTTCTCCATACTTGAGAGCAATTACAAAACAATATTAAGTTATGACAAACACAATTTTGTATTTCTTATTAAATACACATAAAATGATGGTGCATGACATGTAAATACAAAAGTATTGTCACACACTGGTAGAGGTGGGCGGGTTTGGGTACCTACTCAAATCCCATGGAATCGGAACTAGAACTGGAACTAGCTTGTTCTTGGGATTTGGAATTGGAACCAGACTGTTTCGATTCGTAAAAGTTTGAATTGGAACTTGAAACACAGGTTTTGGTTTGGGTTCCGAGTACTTGCAAAAATTCATTACCCCCTACTATTCATAGAAATGACAAATACACACCCAAAAAATTACAATACACTCCCAAAATTTTATAAAAATTACAGTTTAGTCTCAGTTTCGGTTTCGGTTCTGGTCCTTATTGTGGTGGAATCGAAATCGAAATCGCATAGTATTAGTTTTGGTTCTTGCAGTGATGAAATCAGAACTAGAACTGCACAGTACTAGTTTTGATTTTTTAGAATCAGAACCGAAATCACAAGTACCTGTCAGTTTCAGTTCTACCCTATTTTTTTGCCCACCCCTACTCATGGTACATATAACCTTATTAGTACATTTAATATATCGAAACTATAACTCAACTTTTAGAACTGTATCTTATAAACAAATCAACTTACTGGTACAAAATTAAGGAGTTTTAATTTTATTGTACTAATGTATTAACTTTGTAATTATAGGGGACTCCTCTGTAATTTTTCAAACAATGGGGATATATTTTAGTAGAATAAGTAAAGAGGCTTTATTGTTATTCGCCATTTTACTAAAGTCTTTTAAATTTACCCCCAAAAAGTTTTTCGCACTGTGTCGTCTTCAGCGTAAAGCAGGCAGCCAAGCTTCAAGTGAGTAACCCTTCTCCTTCCTCTCCTTCAACGCCATTAAAACTTGCTTTACCGATTCATTTCAATCAATACAAGTATTCCCACTCTCAAACCAGCTTTTAATTTCATATTTTGCCTAATGAGGAGGCTTTTCCCATATTTATTTTCTGCAAAGAAGATCCAATTTTTACCCTCCTCAAGCTACGCAAACGTTAGAGCATTTATTGAGAATCCAATTTTTAATGCTTCATCTTGTAGCGAAAGACCATTAGTAACAAACCCAGGCTTAGATTTTCTCAAATTGCCCCCCTTTGAGCCGCGTTTATTTTGTTCACAAATTCTGCCTAGTTCATTAGGTCAAACTTCTGATTGTGAATGTGAAGAAAGCGAAGTTAAAAACAAGGGTTTGGTGAGTGATGTTGCTAAGTTGTATGAAATTATTGTGGAAAATTGTAATGGGTACGATAAAATGGAGAAAGCACTGGATAGTGTTGGAGTTGAGTTGAGCACTGATTCTGTTGTTGAGGTTCTTCAAAGGTTTCATCTTGAGGAGAAAATAGCATTTAGATTCTTTATGTGGGCTGGTCAGCAGGAGAATTATGCCCATGAGGCGAAAACATATAATCTTATGATGGATATACTGTCTAGTACTAAGTATAAGGTGAAACAGTTTCGGATAATTTGTGATATGTTGGAATACATGAAGAGGAATGAGAAGAATGTTGTTCCGGTTGATGTGTTGTTATTGATTTTGAGACGATACACAGAAAAGCATTTGACTCATGTTCAGAAATTCGCTAAGAAGAAGAAGATAAGGGTGAAGACACAGCCGGAGATTAATGCTTTTAACTTGCTGTTAGATGCTTTATGTAAATGTAGCCTTGTTGAGTATGCTGAGGCTATGTGTAAGAGGGTGAAGAACAAGATTAAACTCGATGGTAATACCTATAATATTTTGTTTTTTGGATGGTGTAGGGTTAGAGACCCTAAACAAGGAATGAAGGTACTTGAAGAAATGATTCAAATAGGTCATACCCCTGATAATTTTACTTACAACACTGCCATTGATACCTTTTGCAAAGCAGGGATGGTGACGGAAGCTGCTGAACTTTTTGAGTTCATGAGAACAAAAGGTTCGACTATTTCTTCGCCAACAGCGAAAACTTATGCAATCATGATTGTGGCCCTTGTACAGAATGATAGAATGGAAGAATGCTTTAAGCTTTTGGGGCATATGATTAACAGTGGTTGCCTTCCTGATGTTACAACATACAAGGAATTTATTGAAGGGATGTGTTTGGCGGGGAAGGTTGAACAAGCTTACAAGTTCTTGGAAGAGATGGGCAACAAAGGTTTCCCTCCTGATATAGTTACTTATAACTGTTTTCTCAAGGTCCTCTGTGACAATAAAAAGAGCAATGAGGCGCTAAGGCTTTATGAAAGAATGATTGAAGTCGGTTGTTTTCCCAGTGTACAGACTTATAATATGCTGATTTCAATGTTTTTTGAGCTGGGTGAACCTGATGGCGCATTCCAGACTTGGCACGAGATGGATAAGAGAGGCTGTGCACAGGACACTGATACTTACTGTGTAATGATTGATGGGCTTTTTGATTGCAACAAAGTGGAAGAAGCATGCTTTCTGTTGGAAGAAGTTGTGGACAGGGGATTAAAATTGCCATACCGGAAATTCGACTCTTTCCTGATGCAGCTTTCAGTGAATGGTAATCTTAAAGCCATCCACAAACTTTCAGAGCATATGAGGAAGTTCTACAATCCTTCTATGGCAAGACGTTTTGCACAGAATCAAAAGCAAATTAGCAGGAGCTTAAGAGTGAAGTAAAAAGATTTGAAACTAATCAATTAACCTTCTGTTCTGGTTAGCTATGCAAACAGTTTTGATTTAGTCTATATAGTGCTACCTGTGAAAATCTATAACGAGCAAAATGAATGAATTGTCAACACTGGAATGCAATACTTAAAGTCTTGCTGCATTTTTGCATGGATCTTGAAAAGTCGCCTCCAATGAGCTTTTGAAGGTGTCCCACAGAATCATGGAAAATAGATGTTTCTGTGGAAGAGCTCTTGTGTCATATCACATTTGTTCCAATACCTCTAATCATATGTACATTTATTCAAGAACAGGTAATTAGCTTGAAATTCTTTTGGTGACAAGTAGTTTAAGTTTTGAGTTTGTAGTTTGTATTGACAAACCTTGCTGGTTCTGATTTCGTTTTAGGAGATGAGACATCAAGAAGAAGAGAGTACCCACCATCCATTTATTTGTGACTGACTGGCTTTGGGGGCTCATTTTCAACTGTAAAACTGTGCTCGGAAAATGCTGTAGCGGTCACATCGATGGAGCCTGATAGTGTTAGATCATGATGACTTAGATTAATGAGAACTATATTTTCATGGATGAGCACCCCATTACCATTGTATTGAGTGTTGAAATAAGAACTATATTATCATAAAAGTTCAACAAGAGTCCAAGAACAACTGAACAAGCTTGTGAATAGTGGTAAACTTAACCTCCCCATCAGAGAAGCGCTGATGCTAATGGAGACATTCCTCAAGCTGCATTGACCACACCATTTGGGTCCAGAAGGTTCTCAATTGCTTTCAGGTAGTTATTGCGCATACATTGCACAAGAAGCAGAGTAGGAAAAGGTGATTGTGTAATTAAATTGCTATGAAACTTTCATGATTTTATTTAGTTTTACTCTGCTTTTATAGCAAGTTTACTCCTTAACCAAACCGTTTTCCAATATACAAAAACAAATAAGATGAATGTGAGACTTTGAAACCCATTACAACGTATGTCTTTTTCAACAATTTTATATAATGTTAAGGAAGCAAATAATGAATTGACATGAACACTAGATTGTTTAAAACAGTAATGAATTTGAAGCTTGTGATAAGCATGACCTATAACTTGAAGAAGGCATTGAATCATTATGGAACAGTCCACCTGTGTTGTCAGGTTGTTGAGCATTGTTTTGACTTTAAGAATATGCATTTATGGAAGAAGCTACAAACCTAGCTCTTGAAGATGTTGTAGTCATTGTTGGTACAACATGCTCTCTACAAAATAAAAAATGAATTTGTTTTGATAATATTGAATCAAGATTGTTATGTTTACAACAGAAGTTATTTTTACCCAAACTTTCTGTTCTCTTTTAGAAACATCTAGCCTTTTCTTGTCATTATTGCATGTAATTAGCTGGTTGAAGAGGTCTGATCAAAACATTTCCAATTTTTTTTAGGTTTAGGGTGACTAAAATGCATTGTGATTTTGCAATCTTGATTGTTATTGCGTTTAAATTGACGAAGTAAATGGAATACAAATATCAGCTCAATAAATTTTCATAATCTGACGGTTACTCAATTGTTAAAAAAATTTGGGACTGATTAGTGATTCAATTATTGTTAAAAGTTGGGGGTATTAATTTTATTATTAAAATAGGGGTACATATGCATTTCACTCACATATAATAATAATAAATTTCACTCAAATAATCAATAGTATTTTTGTCTTCACAATGAAAATATATGTTTTTAACAAAAAGAAAAAATGTTAACATAATTTCTGCTCCGGATAGTCATTTGTAAAATGGGCGAGTATAACTTTGTCTATGGGCCATGTTTTGGGTGGGAACATGTCGGTAACTCATACCTACTTGAAAATTTAGATGGACTTGCGAGGAAATGAGATAAAGCGAGTATGAAAGACCGAGGAAAGCTCCATTGATAACGATTACAAGCATACGCGGAGCCGCGTTATGAAAAGAGGCCCCATAGATTCACAAAAAATATGTTTATGAAACATCCGAGCAATGCCCGTACAGAATTGTGATTCGAGGAAGAGATTTATACAAGATTCTTTCGTAACATTATGAACTCTACCAAATATCACGACGACTGGTCAATGCTCATTTCCCCTGAGATGAAACCTACTGCACTTGTTCTAACTTCGTTCGTAATATTTCTTTTGTCTGATGTGATTCAATATATTAAATAATCATAATTACTAATCTTTTGTCTCCATCATCCCTCTTCATCACTGTTACTTCGCAGTTTCCACTATCCTTCTTCTTCCCTACCTACCACTCTTTTATCGAAAGCAAGTTTTCTTCCATTCAACCCTACTTTTGCCAGGAAGGGGACAAACAACCTGCTGTGAAATTTCCAAAAAAACTGCACACTTCAAGGTTTGATATATTTCATTTTTGTCCTTAATGGATTGGTAGATAACACTTAAGGGGCGTTGGTGGTGGTTATATGAGATTATTGGGTTAAGTCATTTTATATTATTTATCATGTTTAGTTGTCAAGTAATATAAGATATCAATAATTTTCAAATACCAATAGTACTTACTATTAATAATATTTGAGATAATCTGATTACCTTCATTTTCTTAAGTATTCTAAGATTACCAGAGTTATCTTTTTTTTATTACAATTTTATTCATTATTAATAAAATTTTAGGATAACAATGCCCTTACTTTTAAATTTATTTACATGAATATGACTTTTACTATTTCACCCCAATTAATTAACTTTTTCAAAAAAATTACCTTTGAATTCAAAACAAATTGCAGCCCACCCAAGCTACCACCCTCACCCACTTGCCTTCGACAACCACCATTGCAGCTAGCTGCCGCGATCGCCGAAACGGGACACGAAAGGCCGAAAATGATTACTGTGCGTCGATATGGCCATTTCTAGTTAGATATCTGACCGAAAATGGCTATACGACGCACGGAGGCCATTTTCTACCTTCCGTGTGATTGCCGCCGACTGATAGTGATTGGATTGATGGGGATGTTTTCTTGATTTTCAAACTTTTATTATAAGATTATTTTTGCTAAGTATTTAGAGGTTATAATAATCAACATTAAAAAATAATATAATAATAATATTTAATTAAAAAATAATTAAATAATTTAAATAACATACTCACAAATTTATTCCTTCCAACTAAACATATTAACACAACCACGTATTTCCTTCGCAATATTGCTTTTGTCTGATGTGATTCAATATATTAAATAATCATAACCACTAATCTTTTGTCTCCATCATCCCTCTTCATCACTTTTACGCCGCAGTTTTCGCTATCCTTCTTCTTCCCTACCTGCTACTCTTCTATCTAAAGCAAGTTTTCTTCCATTCGACCCTACTTTTGCTAGGAAGGAGACAAACAACCTGCTTTGAAATTTCTAAGAAACTGCATACTTCAAAGTTTGATATATTTCATTTTTGTCCTTAATGGATCGGTAGATAACACTTATTAGGTGTTTTTATTTATGAAGTTGTTTTGTTTTTTTTTTTAACAATATTGAAAAAGTATTGATATATAGGGAATCTAAATGTGTTTAGCATACTAATTAATATTAAAAAATGTAAATTTAAAAACACATTCATTGTACTTGTCTAAACAGAAATTTTTAAAAATTACAAGAACATAATTTAAAATCATATCTAACAACAAAACATAGTCAAATGTAACTTCGTTTAAAAAAAATTAGGCTGAGATGGTTTAAGTTTTATATAAGTTTTTATTTTTTGAGAGATTTATGCTTTTGTTTAGGAGAAATTAAAGAGTTTATTAAAATTATAATCATTTCAGACCTTAAATCTCAAAGAAGGATGAAAATAAATATCCCACTAATTTGCTAAGTTATAATATAAAGCTTCTTGGGACTACGTGTCCTCGTACGCGGTCGCCGCTGCGCTTCACCTTGTACACCTACGTGTTTCAAATCGATCTCTTTACCTTTTTAAGTAAAGGGAACAAGGCCTTCCTTAGAGCTAGAGGACATACTCGACGGGGTCATCCTCCTCTTCGACTCCTGCCAAGTTGTTGTGACCATCTTGTCTAAGTGCTGAGACAGGCTCGTCACCTCTTGCATCTTGCTGTTCTGTGTAAGCAAGCACAAAGACGAGGGCGTTAATGGAACTCTCATCTATTGTGGTCGACGGTGAACAGACAGGAAGCAGGAGGCGATCGCCCATGAATGAAGCAAGTTCAAGCCGTGGGGACAGGGGCAAAGAGAAACTTGGGTTCTATTCAGAAACACTAACCGAACTGCAAAAAAAGGATGATGAATTCCGAAATTCAGTTTCGCCAAATTTACTCCATCGTATGCAGAGTCGTCTTGAAAAGATGCGTAGAAGTAAAGAAGAAAGAAGAAATTTAAGCCAATCCGTCCCCGCCACGCTGGTTCCTTATACGCTCAGGATTTTCAGTTTCGGGAGTGTGTTACCTGAGGTTGTATCAATCGGTCCTTTACATCGCAACAATACAAAACTGCTTCTGTTAGAAGAGTTCAAATGGTTCTTTCTTGATATATTCCTTCGCCGGGCTGCGGGGGTCCACAAGTACCTGTATGATCTTCTTCTAGAAATGAAGAGTTTGGAAGCTCAAACTAGAGATTTTTACTCCCAAAACCAAAAATGCGTTATGTCGAACGAAGACTTCATTCAGATGATGTTGGTTGATGGCTGCTTTCTCATTGAGCTCCTGTGCTACCACAACCGAGACGAAATTGACGAGGTCATAGATGATCCCATTCTCGCTCGGCCAAATTTGATTCCTGCTCTCGCCAGTGATGTTCTCAAAATTGAGAACCAACTTCCTTTGTTCGTTCTCAAGTCGTTGTTTGACCAAATAGGTCTATCTGACGAAAAATTTATGAAGCTTGCCTTAGACTTCTTGAATCTTTCCTGGACAGGACCGACAATGACCTTCTTACCTGAATTTCTGAGATGCAGTCATTTGCTGGAGATATTTTACTTTAGTCTAGTTCAACAGGTCTCAGGCAACAATGGCGATGAATGTGATAAAACGTATGCATCTACACATTCCATGCAATGCGTAACGGAACTAAAGCTATCGGGAATCAAGTTCAAGCAAAGAAAAGCTAAAAGCTTTCTGGATATAAAATTCAAGAACCGGGCTCTCCTAATTCCATCCATCACACTGAACGACATGATGAGCACCGTGCTGATAAATTGTATGGCCTTGGAACAGTCTCGAGATTACCACATCAACTACATCTCAGACTATGTCTCTTTCTTATCTTGTCTCATCTCCCAACCAAGAGACGTCTCATCCCTTTCTTCGGATGGAATCATCCCAAAGTTTTCACACAATGACAAATACGTTGCAGATTTCTTCAATAAGCTGGGAAAAAATACGGTGTATATCAGACAAGGTTATCTCTCTAATCAGATTCAGAATGTGGAGGCCTATTACAATAGCTACTGGGCAAGTTTGATGCGCAACTATTTCAATACTCCATGGTCAGCCATCAAACTCTTCGCCGCCTCTTTCCTCTTGGTGCTCGCCACGATTCAAACTGTCATGTCTGTCTTGAGCTACAACCGCGGCTTAAAATAATGTGGGTATCTATTACTGTTAGTAATATTACACTTAAAACAAATTTTACCAACAAAATAAGTGATGAGACAAAAAATAATAAAAAAATAAATTTAATAAGTTTGATTTTTTGTTTCACTATAGTATCATCTATAGCCTATGGGTGCCTTGGGCACGCCGTATTTGATTGGATTGAATTGAATTTGAAACAGATAATATGAATCCAATTGAATAAGATAGTATTAATTATAAAATTATACCGTGCTTGGTAAAGTATTATATCGGAAAAAAAAATGATTAAAAAAATCAATTTTTATATTTAACTTAAAAAAATTAATTAAATACTAAATTTTAATTTTAATTCAATTATAAATTTTATTTATATTGATTTTTTTGATTAAATTACTAATAAAAATCATTATTATATATTTATAGTATATAATATTAATTAAAATAAATTAGTTAACTATATTAATGTATCAAAATATATATAAAGTTGCAAAACTGGACTAGAAAAAGTTAATCCAAACTTCAAGCAATTCAAAATCATGGTTGTTAGTATCGTACGATACCCGATACGTATCATACGATACGATTCGATACATGTCGCCAACGATACATATCAGAGAGTGTATCTTAAACCATTCAATACATTGATATGTATCCTACAATACGATACGTATCCGTTCGTATCCTTAAAAATATCGATATAAATCGATACGACTTTATTAATTTGGGCTAAATGTCCAAAAAAAATTCGGGTCGAAACCGGGTCACCCAACCCGATTCACTAAAACCTGTCCAAATTTACCTATTTTGCATGAAGAAAGTGAAGAGGAATATGTATTACCCATTTTACATGATAATAATAATATAAGTGGAGATATAGATATTAACATTGATCTTGGAATTTTGTGATTAATTTTGATTATGTAATACCGTAATTTAAAGTCAATAATACCACAAAATTCTTTAATTAATCTTGGGGATTATATTAATTTTTAGAAAATTTTGATTATTTTATTAATTTTTTTGAAAAAAACGTATCTTACGATACAATACGATACGCAATACATGATTCAAAAAATTAGGTTTTTAATACACGATACGACACACGATTTGATAAGCATGTTCAAAACAGCTCCACACATGACATTAAAATTTAAAAAACACTTAAATGTTACTGTAGTACCAATTTGGTCAATGCAATTCAGTGTAATCCAGTCTGGCAAACAGACCATATGTGCTTGTTTAATTTAACGGCATATATTTTCAATTTTTCAGCTTTATTCTTTAATTTTTTAATGTGATTTAAATCGTGCAGTAACATAATATTAAATGAACCTGAATTGTCATAATACTAGCAAAGAAAGTTTGAAGGAAAGAAATTTTTTAATCACTCTTCACTTACTTTTCTTCTCCTGCATCACATCGTCTTTATTACCTCTCTACAGTTATCAGGATTAAACTAATTTGTTACGAGGAGATTATAACTTAATAGAAGCTTAACAAAAGAGGTCTATCTAGAAATAAAAGAGAAACTATATACAAACTAGGGAACATATCTCCAAAAGAGGTCTAAAGAAGACCAGAATAGATATGCCCGTCATTTTTTACAAAAGGATAGGAACAAATGCCCAAAGGGGAGCACACAAATTCCAAACCAAGGAGAGAGATGGGCACAAGCGCCCTAACGGAGCTCGTAGACTCAAACCATATAGAAAAAAGGACATTATTGTACTCTATGATGTTTTGGCACACTTTTGAAGTAAAAAAAGGTTGTTTGCTTGCCTATTTGGAGATTAGTTTCTATATATATCTCTTATAGGGAGCATCAAAATTATAAGTTCTAACCATTTATTGTGTTCTCCATATAACTGAGCAATTATAAAATTCACTTTTTCTGAATAAAAATCTACAATATTATATGATAAACATATTTAACAATATTAAGTAATGACAAACACAATTTTATATGTTTTAATAAATGCACATAAAATGATAGTGAATGATGCATAAATACAAAAGTACTTGTCACTTGTATATATAATTTAGAATTGTATCTTATTTTTTTAATGTTATTAATTTCAACTTATGAACAAATCAACTTATAATTACAAAATTAAGGAGTTTATAATTTTACTTTACTACTGTATTTACTTTATAATTTATAGGGGACTTTTTTTGTTATTTTTCAAAGAATAGGGATATATTGCTTAGTAGAATTAGAATAACTAAAGAGGCTTTATTATTATCCATTTTAGGGTTGTTCGCATCGCACCCAAAAGAGTTGTTCCTTCATCGTCAAGCAAGCAGCCAAGCTTCAAGTGAGTAATACTTCTCCTTCCTCACCTTTCAACGCCATTAAAACTTGCTTTGCTTGTGAATATCGTTAGTTGTATTGGGAATATGGGATTAAACATGTGAAGCATTATGTTTATGGACTTCTTGCTTTACGAATTGTAATGAAAGTATATTTGGCTCAGGATGATTGAATGTTTTGGATTTTATGAAAGCTGATTTGTTTATGGTTTTTACTGATATGGTGATAAGCATGCAACTTGTTATGCCCAAGGAGACAAAGGGCTGACGTGGGGAAAGTCACGTGAAGGGTGACCTGCTCCCGTCAGAGCAGCATGCACACGTCAGACCTGCCAAGTGATGTGGAGCCCGCACGCGTCCATTCTCCTGCAACAAGTCGTGCGCTGTCAGCTTGGAAAAGGGGAAATGGGACATAAAGCCAGATTTATCTGCTGACAATCACACCAAACCACGGATTTAGTGATGATTATACGCTTCGGTTCAGTATAAAATAGGGAAGACCCCTTCATTAAAGGGATTCGACCATTTTTTACAAAAGGGCAATAGAAATCATTCTCTCTCTTGTAACTTTCTCTTTGACTTTTTCGTCTGATGTAAGTCAACTCGCGACCGCGACCTGACACATACTAATTTCAATACAAATCAGTGGACGTAGGATTTGCTACCTTAGCATCCGAACCACTTAAAAAACTCCCTTTGCATTTATTCCATTTTCATATATTCCCTTTTTATGTGTATTGAATAGCCAATCAAAGTCGTACACGTAAAAATTCGTTGGTGCAAGAATCCAGCATCAACACAACTGATCATCGACATTCTTAGATTTGTTTTGTTTTTTTGTTTGTTCTACACAGTTGTTTGATTGAAGTTTCATGTTTCTATGTTTTTTTAGGTTATTATAATGGCCTTCTTCGGCAAGGTTGGGAGTATACTTAGGCAGACCGCTGGCAGTCAGATTGCCAGTGAAATATCTGCATCAAAACCCTCCATTTACCAATCAATACGATGCATTTCATCTTCAAAACTTTTCATTGGATGTGTGTCCAGCTATTTTGAGCCGTTATACGGTGGTTTTTTGTTGCAGGACTTTCATATAGCGCTGATCACCAAAGTCTAAAAGAAGCATTCAGTAAATATGGTTATGTTGCTGAAGGTGAGTACTTTGCTTAGCTGATGTTATGTTCTTATGTTGGGGGTATAATAAAACTGTTCCTAACACTAACTTGAGAATTTGTCGGATATTCGGATGGATGGAGGGAAGGAATTATTTTGAATTATGCAGTTGAAGTTCATGGTCAAGGCTGTGTGTGCATGTTGCACTGGGGGAAGAGGGGGTGGGAGAGAGAGGACAGGGGCCGTGTTTTAATCTCTCTCCCTCCCAAGACTGTTATTGTCATAAAATTGCAGTTCAAGTTGGTTTTGTTTCCATTTTGGCAACAATGCTTATAGCTTTTTCTCATTTCAGCTAGACTGATTTTGGATCGCGAGACTGGTAGATCCTGAGGATTTGGCTTTGTTACATACAGCTCTGAAAAGGAGGCCAGGCCTCCAGTGATAAAAAATTATATTCATGCCCCCTAAAATAATTATCTCTTAGGCTATGTATCCGGTGTCCCTACCCTTTTCCACCTTATAATGATCTCTTTCCTTGACTTGGTTTTCTCCACAACCTCGTGCTCCTTTGTATAGTCATTTGATTTTTCTGTTGGAATAGTTCCAAAATGTTATGTCCAAATC
>CM047898.1:25924914-26009596 GCA_026229545.1 Pistacia atlantica | reverse complement strand
GTAATGTCCAAATCTAAGTCTCTTACCATCAACCTCAAACCAAATCTCCATTGGCAAACTATAAGGAACGTGTTTTCTCTCAATAATAGTGTCCCTTGAAACTTCATATTCACATCTAACAATTTCTAGAAACACGTACTTCTTAATTTTTCAAAGTAAGAGACATTTTTGCTTTACTCGGTGAAAAAAAAACATTAAATTAATAATAAAATCAAAATTGAATTATGAACAAGTGTGAGAAAAGTATAATTATTTATGATTAAACTTATCTAGTTTCTTTAACAAATGCTTGTGACAGTAATCTAAGTAATTTGTTAACATTTTCTCAAGTAAATTATTTTATAAACAAATTTTATCAAATTAATTAAATAGGGGTTTATTCGTCTTACATAACATGTTAATTATCTCTCCTCTTGTGGTCGGATGACAAACTATTTAGTCACTAGAATTAGGTATATTGTTTTAAAATCCAGACCGGAGGGCAACTTATTTTGCTGTCCGAGTCAACCGGTCCAATCGGTTAAAAAAGTTCAAATTAGTTCATAAAATTTTTTATTTATTTAAAAAATGCCCCCAAAAAGTTACAATTAATCCCAAAACCTTTGACATTTCTCCACAACACCCTTATAAAATTACAAGTTGACCCTTATAATTTTGAAATATTACAAAACCCCTCCCCTAAGACTTGAACCGGACCAAGAAGCTACCGGGTCCTGGTCCGACCGGTCCGGTCCGATTTTTAAAACAGAGGTTAGGCATACTCAGGGCGTCTTGTGTTCGAGTCGCGAGAGAGGTATCTACTATATTTGTGCAATTACCTTAGTTCATTGGGTTTATAGGGTGTATTGTGACCTTGAGGAATTAGAAGGCTCCAATGTGGACCTGGGTACCTTAGATACCTTAAAAAAAAAAAAACATGTTAAATTACTTAAACTTTACTTGATAATAGTGTATGTCTTAAATAAGTATATATTTTTTTTCTTAATTCAAGGTATATTAATTAATTGAAATTTTAATGTGAATAATTATGTCAATATTATTTTTAATTACTGAATTTAATCCAATTTTTGTTTGTTATTTAATATTTATTTAATAAATTAAATTATTAATCAATTTGATAATTAACAAATATTCAAATTCCTAACATCGCTAGAGCTAGTCGGACCTAACAAGACTGGCATCTCCAAAACGCTAACAAATAAGACTGTAGCGGCCATAAATCCGTTAGATTGGATTCACCATACCCAGTTTCTGCAGATTTTTTTCCCATATTTTAATCATATGATCAACCAAAGTTTTCAAATAACATCCACGAATATCAACAACAACTAACCTTAAAATGCAACAAAAATCCCAATAACCTACAATAAACAATAAGGAATGCATTTATTAAGTTTGGATGAGACGAATCACATACCTTTACAATGGAAAGTGGAGGACTTTTCAACCAAAAACTCAATATTTCTTCTTCCAATCCCGGAATCAAAGCTGTTAGAGTAGATGCCCTAGAACCAATCAATTATTATAGAATTGACTATTTGTAATAATATTTATTGATCAATAAAAGATATTTCATATTATATCGCGTGAATCATCATTGTATGTATTGATCTATATCCTTAGAATGGTAGAACCGTGACGAGGGTATCAAGTGTTTCAAATCTTAATAGTGAAAACCCTATGAGCACATATAATGGTCATTCTAGAAATATTCCATAGCCCTAGTATTTTTCTGAAGTAAGGGCACAGACAATACGGTAAAACTATCATAGTGTTGAACAACCCTGTGAAAAGACAATGACTGATCTCACTTATTCAAGGTTGTTTAGTGACAACTGGTATAACACATGAGTGCTTGCTATAGGCAAGTTCACTGACCGACTCACCAGAGGATTCCATATAGATGGTAACCCTAGTGTTTATGGAACAAATCCTCTAACGAATGATGGTGCATGTGATCCTTAGACTTGAGATCACCGAAGCGCCGTATGCACCGATTGGTGTAGTTTGACACTAGCCTAACGCAATTCTATTCAGAGCTGTCAATACAGTGGTGATTGACTGCATCAAGGAGTGTATTAAGAATATGGTGGATAGACAGAGGATTTGTCACTCCCGAGTACGGGAAAAGTTATCTCACGGCGCAATTCAGTAAATATCAATGACACTAAAACTGTGGCCACAGTGGGATTGAGTTGTTGCTCTATCCAGATTATTATTCAGGTCATTGGTCTCGTAACTGAATACATACATATCGAGAGTAACCGAGGTTGACACTAATTATATGCCCCGGTCTAACGGTTGATGAAATGATTGGATTATATGGTAACCATATCGTTGATAGGTAGCTGCTTTGTTGAATCCGAATCTATCGGGTGGTCCATGATGCCTTGCTAGGGGTCAATCTTGATCTGTGTAGTGAGACAATTAATTAGTATTAATTGCGATACTACACACTGCTGGTATGATAAGGGCCTACGGATCACACACATAGAAGATAATTTAAGAACCTGGTTTAGAAGAAGGGTGTTTTCGTCTTTTTAGGTAAATATTTTGGTAATTTCACAGTGTAATTAAATTTGCTGAGGTTGTAGCCTTTATTTAATTTAATATTAAAATTAAATAAGTGAAATTACGTTTAAATATGTGTTCGCATATATTTAAATAAATTATTATTATTGTTAAATGTTAATATATATTAATTAAATTTAATTGAGATAATGATAAATTAAAATTAAAAATATCTAAATGGGAATATTTGGATACAATGGATGTTTGGGTTGAAGCCCAAACCTATTCCAAAAGGGAATAGGGCAATTACACTTGCACTATATAAGTGTATGTTTTTTTTAAGAAAGGATTGATTCACTCATTTGATTCATTGAAAAAAAGGAAAAACACTCCAGCCCCTTGAAACACTCTCCACGCCAGATTGCATTTTTTGCTTAAATCAAATTACTTTGATTTTTCTTCTTGCTTCTTAAAGGCTAAAGAAGATCTACCAAATTCTTCTTTAGTTCTTTGAGGTTATTTTCGTATGGACTACACTGGTTCGATCCTACACTTGGGTCGGTAGCGAAATACGCTCAGAGACAAATTGGAGGAGCCTTCCAAACGTGCGTATGATTTCTTAAACTCTAAACTAAAATCTGCAGATTCTTATTCTTGTATAAATTGTAATTTTTGTGCCCTGATCTTGGTTCTATTGAACGATCAATGTCATAAATATTTTTGTTTTCCGCTATGTAACTGGATCGTTTACTAACAAAAGCAACAACAAATCAGAGTGTAATCGCCTCTTCACCCCAAGTAATACCTAAGCGAGAATTCAGTTCAATCGAAACTGAAGAAATTTTGCTCTTCAATTGGTTGTTTGTTTGCGCTTTGATTTTCTTTGATTTTCGTTTCTGTGGGTGTGATAATTATAAAAAGGGTAATTTTGTCCATAATCAATTTACTAATCAACGTAAAAATGTATAATTCAAGTGATTTTCTCATTATTTTGGGATTTGAAATTTGTAAAAAGAAATCTTACAAAGATTTATGTAGAAACTGATACGGCAGAAATCTTTGTACATAACATAAATCTATGTAAGATTTGGTTATACCTTTAACATTATTGATTCTTCCCAAAAGCCCTACTTTGTCCGTAGATTTCGCTTACCAAAACCCTAATTTGTTTGTATCTTTAACATTATTGATTCTTCCCAAAACCCTAATTTTTCCATAGATTTTGCTCCATTCTTTTCCTTCCATTATCTTTGTTTTTGTTTCCGTTTCTCTCTTTATCTTCAAAGCGTTAGAGTTGTTCAATTCGCATTTTATTAGGGTATTATTTATTTATTTTTTTGATGGTGTTTATGTTGGGGTTTTCTTTTAGATTTTAGTGTTTGGTTGCCGAGAAAGTCGGGAGAGTGGAAATAAAATCGTGATGGAAACAAAAGGAGCTTATTTTTTTCTTTAATAAAAAGGGTTTGCCTAGATAACTGAATCTATGATGTTGGTTTGATAAAAAAATTATGTTGCTTTATGTGAAGATGTTTTTGTAATGGGTGCCTTGCTTGTGAATATCGTTACTTGTATTGGGAATATGATTTATATGTGTTTGAATTAAACATGTGAAAGCTTTATGTCTATGGACTTCTTGCTTTACATATTGTAATGAAAGTTTTGGATTTTATTAAAGCTGATTGGTTTATGGTTTTTACTGATATGGTGATAAGCATGCAACTGACCATCTACATTCTTAGTTTTTTTTCCTTCTAAAAGTTGTTCAATTGAATTTGAAGCTTCATGTTTCTATGTTTTTTTAGGTTACTATAATGGCCTTCTTCGGTAAGGTTGGGAGAATACTTAGGCAGACTGCTAGCAGGTGAAATATCTGCATCGATCGAAACCCTCCATCTACCAAGCAATACGATGCATGTCATCTTCAAAACTTTTCATTGGAGGTTGTCCAACTGTTTTGAGCCCTTATAAGGTGGTTCTTTTTTTTCCTTTTGGTGGTTTTTCAATTGAGAATTTTCAACTTGTTTTTTGTTGCAGGACTTTCATATAACACTGATCACCAAAGTCTAAGAGCAGCATGCAGTAAATATGGTTATGTTACTGAAGGTGGGTACTTTGCTTAGCCGATGTTATATTCTTATGTTGTGGGTATAATTAAACTGTTCCCAACACGAACTTGAGAATTTATCGGATGGATGGAGGGAAGGAATTTTTTGAATTATGCAGTTGAAGTTCATGGTCAGGATACAAATTGATTTTGGTAAAAATGCTTATAGATTTTTCTCATTTCAGCTAGAGTGATTTTGGATCGCGAGACCGGTAGATCCAGAGGATTTGGACTTTGTTAAATACAGCTATGAAGAGGAGGCCTCTAGTGTCATGCAGGCCTTGGATGGACAGGTGACATTGGATACATTTTGTTCCTGTGCTTCTGCCATATCAAGATCATTCTTAATAGGGACATAACTATCAGTTGCTAGAGCTAATATACTTTTGTTTCATAATACGCCATTTTCTGCATTTTATTTATTTATTAATTAATGGTTTATTGCACCCTCTGATTTAACCATAGCAAAACATATCTTTGGTTTCAAGTGCACTTTTGTAATTTTCTTCAAAAATTATTATTGTTACAGTATCTTCATGGTCGTCGTGTAAGAGTGAATTATGCGGCTGATAGAGCTCGTGCTGGTGGTTAATGGAGGTGGTTATGGTGGTAATAATGCTGGTTATGGTGGTTGGTGACAACTATGGAAGTGGAGGAAATTACCCCAGTAGTTTTGGTGGCGGAAATACTTGTTAGAGGGAGCTGGGAACTATGGTGGTGGAAATACTGGAGGTTTTAACAGTAGCAATTATGGTGTTGCTGGTGGTGGTGGTGTGAAAGTGTACAAGATAGAAATATTGGATTCGGGAACTTTCCAGGGGGAATAGTTTTGACGGAAATACTGGGAAGTTTTAGCAGTGATGGTAATTTCAATGTTTCTGGTTACGAGGGAGCTGATAACTATGGTGGTGGAAATACTGAAGGTTTTAACAGTAGCAATTATGGTGTTTCTGGTCGTGGTGGTGTGAAAGTGTACAAGCTAGAAATACTTGGTTCGGAAACTTTCCAGATGAAAACAGTTTTGACAACGGAAATACTGGAAAGTTTTAGCAGTGATGGTGTTGCTGGTCGCGGTGTGAAAGTTGAACCAGATACAAATACAGGGTTCGGCGGAAAGTTACTTTTGACAATGAAAATACTGGGAAGCTTTAGCAGTGATGGTTTCAAAGTTTCTGCTGGCGGTGGCTGTACTGGTGGTGGATTTAATGGCTATAGGTCGGCTGGAATTTGGAAGTGGTGTCGTATATTTTCAAGAGGATACTTTTCCGGCGGAATTGTCTGGAATTTTGACATTGACATCTTACGTGAATATGATACGACACTGTTGATGAATTTGATGGATATTCATATAGTTCGGTTAGCTCAGAAAGTGGTCATGTTGGTGTATATTTTGCTTCGGATCCTGTTAATTGTTGAGGACGACCAAACTGACATCTTAGCCAAAAGGGCATGAAATCTACCAAAAAAAAAAAAGGATTTAACTTAAAATTAATATACTGCTGATAAAATAATAAATAATGAATAGTTTTATGTCATTATTATTTAAAGGGCAAAAAATTTCTGTTTCTATTGTCTATATTAAAAAAATGGCACCAAAAAAAAAAAAAAATTATATGCTTGATTATTCTCATTTAATGTTTTCTAGTGATAATGAAAATAAGTCAGCTTGGATGTATCGTAACTAATTTTTGGGGTTCATAAACACCCTATAAACTCAAAGAACCAAGTAAACCATAATGTTATTATGGTAAGTAGTACCAATGGTTTAAACCCATGAACACAAAGAATGAAGCAAGCCTCTTTAACTGTCAAACCAGCCGTAGGGGTATTAGACAAAAGTTCCTATCGATTGTCAAGAGAATGAATTTCAACATCAGCTTTACATTCTGAAAGCGGTTGGACTAGGGGTGTATATGAGCCGAGCCGAGTATCTAGACACTCGAGCTTGGTTCGTGATTAATAGTGTCGAACTCGAGTTCGAGCCGAGCTTGTTTGAGCTTGAATACTTGGGCTCGAGCTTGAGCTCACAGTATGGGTGGATACTCGAGTTCATGCTTGAGCTTGAGTAACCGAACTCGAGCTTTGAGTTTATTGTGAGAAGGGGGTTGTTTGTCATTTAAGAACTTGAAAATAAAAAAAAGCTACAAACATAAACCTTGAAAGGGGCGGGAAGATTGACACCCCACTCTAGAGCCATGTAACCAATTGTTTCGACGATCCTGAAGATCTCAGGATTTTGTTTGTCTCTCTGGGACAACTTAGCCAGACATAAATCTGCGTTCTTGGGTTCAGATACAATGTTAGGGAATAAATTCTCAGGTTTCACATCACAATGAATAGCCCAATAAACGTAACCTTCTGATTACTCTATGGCCCTATTATTCATATCCTCATGTTCTATTACTTTTGTGACTTAAATTGTTTTATAACGAATAACACTATATATACAAAATTTAGAAATTAACCTTTGATTTTCGAAAAGTTGTAATTGTTAAGGTGATAGTATTAATAATGACATAATGAGTGTGTTACTTTTCTATAATCAATATTGTGACGATAAATTACTACTGGATATCCTGATGGTAAAAGAGCAAAAACCATTTAACGTTGGTTTTGAGTTTGAGTCTCCCTAACCACTAATAGGGGTGACTATTGAGGGGATTTACCCTCGTTCACTTCAGGATTCTGAAGATTAGTTGAAGTGCACGCAAGTCTGAATTATGCGTAAGTTGACACGGCACCCTGGTCACCAAAAATAAAATTGTGACGATACATCAACAGTGAGGTTATGGTTTGTTTTCTAATTTTGTGTACGTAACATTAAATATAAAATGATTTATTGTGATAAACATCAATGCTATAGACATCAAAAATTGGTAACTGAAAAATTTGACCGAAATACGTAGCACCTGACTTAGACGTTGCCACGTAAGACATGATAGAAGACTTTTGTAAATGGACGGCCGTCCATACTTCCTGGACAGCCATTCATTCAGGAATGGACGACGGTCCATAAAACATATATAAAAATAAACTAAAAATTAATGGACGACTGTCCAAATACTAGGGACGGGCATCCCATTAATATGAACGGTCGTCCAAATTATATGGACGACCGTCCAAATAAGCACATTAGATGGACAGGCGTCCATATTCTTCCACTCCCACTTGTTTATTCTTCAACTCCTCCCTCATTCTTATGGGAATAGAATGAGATGAATGTTGACTATTGTCTTCTTTATTAGTTTCATTTACTGAACAATCATCTTTAATTACAACCATATGTGATGAAGGAGCTATTTCTTTGGTCTTGGTCTCTAAATTCACATTCTTCGGCTTTAGATGCTTGCAGAAAGTATCATGGTCATATATATTATCATAAGTTTTTTCTTTGGAACCAGATGAACTTTTAACAGAACCACCATCCTTACAAGATGCACTTTGCACTGTAATTTGGATCTCACCTGCTTTCTCTATGTTTTTCTCTTCAAGATGCTCTTCGAGTAGCACATACACATTCTTCATTATACTATTTTCAGGAACAACCTTTTGCAAATTCTTCCTTTTCATTTTTTTCTCACTATCCTTGCATGCAGGTTGACCCTCTAAACAAACAGAGGCTTCCCTCATCTCAATATCTCCCAAGACATGTGCTAGGGCAGCATTCTCCACTTTTATTACTCTATCTAACTTATTCTCTATTAGGTCAACTGTATGGGCTTCTTCTAAATGGTCAAATAAAGTATCTCTTCTACCATCCTTTATGCAATCTGAACTATTAACCGAAGACTTAGAGGATTTTTTCTTTCTCTTCCTATGATAGGTCTTAGCATCGCTTCGTTCACAAGAAACAATATCATTCTTAGAAGGAAGATCTTGTTTCTCCATCAAATTTGTACTCTTGAGAGAATCACTTTGATTTCTAGAGAGGCGTAAATCTCCCTTCATTGAAGCCAAATCCAACTTTTCTTCGGAGCAATTTTCACATCTTTTTCCAAAATGCTCAAGATTAGCCATTTGTAGATTAGCTGGATTGCAATTTTCAGAGGCCTTGTGACCATCATTCTGCTTATTACTCTCATTCTCTTCCAGACACAAACTGATATCCTCATTAGATTGTTTCTCCATTAAGACATTGCTTGAGCATATGTTGACTAGCAGCTGTAAAGATGATTCCCTTTTTGGAAACATAACTTTTGCATAGAATCATTAAGATTCTCCTTCTTTTTCTTTTTTCTCATCATTTTTCTCAGCAGACGACTCAAATTCATTGGGCCTATTATAACAGGAGTAGCCACCAACTCCATTTTGTGCTTTGTATCAAACATCCCTCTACTTCACCGGTTGCAGTTTCAAGAACCTTCTTTATGCTCACATCTACGTGCTTCGTTCTGAGGGAGCAGAATTGTTTCGTATAACTTCCTGAAGATTAACATCTATATAATCAGTTTTTAGAGCATTAAGCCTCTTTTTCTTCTTCAGCCTCTTTTTCTTTTTCTCATTATGCAAACAATTCCAAACTGGAATTAGATTGTGCCTCTATGAAACCAGACTCCGAACCAACTTTAACCATGAATTCTACATATGAATCTCTACCTTGTGGAATTTCCTGCATTGAAGAAGCTCCCTTGAAACAATCATGACTTGTATCATTATCATTATTATTATTTAAGGAAGCTCCCTACTTTAATCGGAGTAGCCTCCAAATCCATCTTTGGGCTTGTATCACACATAACCTCCACTTTACTAGGGAGCAGTTTCATGAACCTTCTTTATGCTTACATCAATAGAAGCTTCTATTAATAAGGGAGCAGTTATAGTTTGGGCTTGTATCACACATAACCTCCATTTTACTGGGAGCAGTTTCAGAACCTTCTTTATGCTCACATGGATTGCCGTTTTCCATTAAATCAGGACGACAATCCCTTTAAAAGGAAAGGGACTGACGTCCACATTAGATGGACAGACGTCCATCTATTGTGATTATTTGGACGACCGTCTATATTAAAGGGATGCTCGTCCCTAGTATTTGGATGGGAGTCCATTGATTTTTTATTTATTTTTAAATATTTTTTATGGACCATCATCCGTTCTTGAATGAATGGTCGTCCAGGAAGTATGGACATCGTTCGAAAATGTTGGATGGTCGTCCATTTAGGAAAGTCTTCTATCGTCCTATGTGGTGATGTCCGAGTCAGGTGTCACGTATTTTGGTGCAAATTTTCGGTACCAATTTTCGGTGTACATAGCATTTTTGTTGTGATAAATTCGACAACAATGTTGGGCCATTATGGCCTGTGACCTACTGGGCTAATCACTGACATCTAAGTCATAGGCCCATCATCCAAGGGCCGTAACTGGCCTGGTATCGGCCCATTATCCAAGGCCCACGGGCCCATGAGCCATGAGATTAGGGTTTAGTAAAAACAATTATTAAAGAATTTTCCCGCTCAAAAGCGAATACCGAAGTCCGAACAAAGAGAGAGAGAGAGAGAGAGAGAGAGAGAGTGACAAGATTCTGAGAGGCAAAGCAAAAACAAAATGAGTGCTCATACGCGAAAGAAGATCCAGAAGAAGCTGAAGATCAGAGGCTACGGCCTCAAAATCGAAGCTCTTGAGGAGATTCTCTCCTTCGTCGATCGTTTCCCCGACGCCGAAGACGAGGCCGTCGATCTCCTCCTCGATCAGCTCGAGAACGAATCTTGTAATCAACAAATCACTTTCATTTCGTTTCAATATCATTTCGTTAATGAAACGAAATGAATCGTCTACCTAGGATTTACTTTATAATTATTTTGCTTTGGGTTTTTGAAATCTCAATAAAAGTTTGTAATAAATTAATAATTATTTTCTTATTTGTCGGTGAAGTGAAACCTTCGATATTAGAATGGGGATTTGTTGAATCGTATTAATTTCAATTTAAAATAAAACATAGACAAATACTTTTGTTACAATTTAAATTCAATTCTTTTTGGTGGATTAGAGAGTTATATTCCATGAAAAGTAGTATGAAAGCTTATCTATTAGGGCCTGTTGCATTAAATTGTTACTAATTGAAGTGAAAAGTTTGGGAAAGTGGAATTGGAATAGTTTCATTCTCTATCACTGGACTTGGTTGTCTATATATTTCTTTGGATTAATTGATCTTTTATGTTTGATTGGCAGTGAAATCTTCGATAATAGACGGGGAGTTGGTGCATCGAGTTATCAGTCTTTTGTTAGAGGCTGAGGGTGCCACGGAGGAAGATCCTAGCCTTGCTTCTAATCATTCTGGTCTTCGTGTAATTGATGCCTTTTTGGTTCCCAAGTTTCGTTATGATCCTATCAAGAAGCAGTTTTATCAGTATGTTATTTTGTACTGTAAAGTTTTATAGGGTTGCATTAGTAAGTGTTTTGAGTAAAGCTCTTCCTGGGAAAGTAGTCATGAATCATTTCAAATGCATATTTTTGGTTGTTTTTATATTTTTTATTATTTAAAAAAAAAAAAAAAAAAAAGGCTTTAGAAACTGCACTTGTCAATTGTTTCTCCAAAAAATACTTTTAACTAAAGACTACAATGTATAGACAAAGACAATTTCAACTATTTGAAGAACTTTTAATGGTGTCAAAAGTGTTTCCAGACACATTTTATTGTTTGATATGTTAAGATTTTTTTTCCCTCAATTTGTATCTTGTGGTTACTTTGCTTTCAGGCTACCAACTGGTGGGAAGGATTAAATTTTGACTGTGGTTTCTAATTCTTAACAGTTGGGGTTAAATTTGAGGTTCAAAAATTTCATGTTTATTGAATTTGATAATTTTAGGGAAAGAGATGGAAATAGTAGTGGTGGGTGTAGATGTAGCTGATTAGAAATTTATGTTTGTTTGATTTTTTGGATGCTTTTAAATGAATGATTTTTTTATTTTATTATTATTATTATAGGCATCCAGGCAGCCTGCCAATTCATGGTGAGGCTTCCGCAAAAGCAGCATTATATAGGGACAGGCTTCTGTTGCTGTTCCAGAGGGTTTCTCGTGATCAACATTTTTCCAAATCTTCTTTTGATGCCGAAACCTCAGAATTCGGGAGCTGTGAGGTTATTCCTTTTTCTCTTTCTCTCTCTCTCTCTCTCTCTCTCTCTCACATGTCTTGTTTGGTTCACATCTCTTAACATGAAAATTGTGGCTTTGTTTTGGTGTTGCACAGATTTCTACTATTCAGTCTCTAGTTGGACAAAGAGGGAGAAAATGGGTCATGGGTGTGATTTCCCAGTTGGAGGATGGTCACTTCTACTTGGAAGATCTCACTGCTTCAGTAGAAATTAATTTGTCTAAAGCAATATCCTTTACCTACTTCTATTTCCTATTTTATCTTTTTCTGGAATAAGAATTTCATGGTTTTACTTTACATGAATGTGCACAATTCTGTGATGCAATCAAAACTGAGATAGAAAACCATCGTTTTTCTTGACAAGTAATACAAAATCACCACAGGTTTTTTTTCAGAAAACACCATTGTTTTAGCAGAAGGCGAGATGCTCATGGAGGGAATTTTTCAGGTTAGGAAAGTATTTCCTTTAAGAGCTGCTATGCAGGCGTTTGACTTACATCAGAAACATATTTCTTAAAATTTGTAATTGCTTTTAGTTTTTTTGCTTTGTTAATATTCAATGATGTACTGAAACACCTAGAATTTTTCGTATGAAAGGACATCTTTTAGGGAACTTCTTGTTTCCTATTACATATTGTTTTTAACTTTTGGGTATGAAAATTTTTGGAAAGATGAGATTTCTCTATACCTAATTTTGAGTTTGTCATAGTAATTTTCAGGAAACCTGTAGCTGTACACCATGTGCACAGTACAGTAATCTCTGTTGCCCAAAATAGCCATGCAAGCTGTAGAGTTACATAAGTATTGATTTTGTTGATTGCAGTAGACATTCTAATAGTTGATTTTGTTATAAAGGTAATTACATGTGGATTTCCTCCGTTGGAGAATAGAGATAAGTCACTCAAGCTACTTGTAGGGCATGACTTCTTTGGTGGTGGTACACTAACTAAAGAGGAGACTGTATCCTTATCATTTTAGTCCATATTCAGTATTGAGAAATTTTCGAGTTAGTTATAGATGTAGAATATATTAGTTAATCATGGTTTTCCTATACATTTTCCATAGCTCAGACTTGCAGATCTGGAAAAGAGAGCAATGAATGACATGATTATCATTTTAGTCCATATTCAGTATTGAGAAATTTTTGAGTTAGTTATAGATGTAGAATATATTAGTTAATCATGGTTTTCCTATACATTTTCCATAGCTCAGACTTGCAGATCTGGAAAAGAGAGCAATGAATGACATGTTTGTCATACTCTCTGACATTTGGTTGGATAATGAAGAGGTTAATCACAATCTATAATAGTTTTACTTCCCCCTCTTTTCTTTAGTATATTTACTTAATCATATCACTATCTTTTTCTTAGAGAAGACTATGGGAAAGCTGGAGCTTGTCCTCAATGGTTTTGAGAGTCAGGAGGTGGTTCCTTCTTTATTTGTATTTATGGGGAACTTTTGCTCTAAGCCATGTAACTTATCCTTTCACTCCTTTTCAAGTCTCAGGTGAGGAAATTATGTTTTCCTATGTTATATCTTACACCGCAGCTTTTGTTTTGGCACATTAAAAGCAATAACATGCAATATGGATTTATAGACAGCAGTTTGGCAAGTTAGGGCAAAAGATTGCAGATCATCCACGTCTAAAAGAGCACAGCCGGTTCCTATTTATTCCTGGTCCTGATGATGCTGGTATGATAAAATGGCCATTTTGCTTTCTTCAATTCTTTGACGCGTAAGATTATTTTTCCAGATAATTCTTGTTTTTACAGGTCCATCAACTGTTCTTCCACGGTGTGCTTTACCAAAATATCTAACTGAAGAGCTTCAGAAGTACATCCCAAATGCAATATTTTCCAGTAATCCTTGCAGGTTCAGATCACTGAATGATTAAATCATTGATGAAAATAAGTCTAGTTTCCTCCAGATGACATCCTCATGGATTTCTTTCTTTCTTTAAGCTGTAAATGGTATTTGAATAATTGTTCTTGAATTCAATGGACTGTATGATGTTGGAAGTGTGAGGATGCTCTTTTTATTTGAAATATGGTGTCTTGTGAATTGGCTATAGCAACTGATGTGTACCTAATTGTGATAACATGTTATTTGTTTTCACTTTTGAACACAGAATAAAGTTCTACACCCAAGAAATTGTGTTTTTTCGCCAAGATCTTCTGTACAGAATGCGTCGTTCATGCTTGATTCCTCCATCTACAGAAGAGACTGAGCATCCTTTTGAGCATGTATGTTTCTTCTCCCAACCCCACCCCATGACACCCTCAATACTAATAATTAAAGTTTGACTTATTGATTATAGATGTTGTATCATCCGGCTAACATTTCGTGAGTTTCTGCTGCAGCTTGTTGCTACTATAACACATCAAAGTCATCTGTGTCCACTTCCTCTTATGGTACAACCAATCATCTGGAATTATGATCACTCTCTCCATCTGTATCCAACTCCACATACGGTATTGCTCACATCTTATGGCTATGCTTTTCTAAAATGTAATGTTGTATATGCAACATTTTAATATTTATCCATCCTTGAAATACATAGAACAGTCAAAAAATAAATTCTAAATTTGTCTATTTCTCATGAGATTTGAAAACCAAAAAAATTTGATTTTAAGCAGGATAATTTTGAATTAATGAATCTCTGGAAAATCTCAAGTCCTTTATCACTCGATTTCAAAAAGTACTGGATTTATCTTTTTAGGGTTGTTATTGGAGAATTTTTTCCTGGGTCAACAAATGCAACTTTGATTTACTGCATGTGTTTAGTATAGGGACAGCATCTAAGCTGTTAGTTTTAGAATTTAATTATGTTTTATAAGTCATCAAAGTTGATGACATCAGAAGCACAGAAATATAAACTGACATTCATTAATTCATTCTCACAGATAGTTTTAGGTGATAAGAGCGAGCAGAAGGCATTCAAATACACTGGAATCACTTGTTTCAATCCTGGTTCCTTCTCAAGTGATAGTACTTTTGTAGCATATCGTCCTTGCACTCAGGAAGTTGAGTTTTCAGCCTTGTAAGTAAAAAAGGAATCCAATTCTGATATTTGTTTTTAGGTTGAGTAGGCAAACATGGTTAAGTTGAAAACCTTACTTATTCATTGTAGTTTAGCCACATTTTCATTGTTTAAGTTCTGCTAATATCATAGCTTTTAGCTAATTTCCCTGTATGTTACCCAAAATAACTATTGTAAAGTATCGTTTGTTAATAATCTTGGTGGAAGCATATTACATTTCTTTGATAGCTGAATATCATTGGTTATTAAATAGATTTTATTTCCCAGCATCTATTTGCTAGACTTTTATGTAGTTATGTGCTCCTTTATGAAGAACTGAAGATCATATGTGATATATTTTTCAAAGACAACCAAGAAATGGAGACCAAAAATAATTGTAAACCTTAACAAAAATTTTTTACGTAGCATATCATGCTAAGCCTTAATATATCAAATATTTTGGAATAAAATTGCATGTGTAACTATGTTTAGGGGCTCTAGTGCTAATGATAGCCTAACACTGGTGACTGACATGTGGGGTTTGGGTGGGTTCTTAGGATCAATTTTCAAAAGTGCAAAAAGAAAGGATGGTGGCTTTAAGCTTTGTGCTCATATTTACGCTTAAATTTATCTGTTGAATTTTCATTTCCTTTTTAACAGTTTACAAGTTGTCTTTTCTTGGGACAAAATGTCTGAATTATATTTTACTGATAGAAGCTTATCACCTTCATGTGTCTATACAGATTAATAAACTCCTAATGACAGATTCCATTAACCTAAAATCACCTTTTGAAGTCATCTTGCTTCTTCATTTTGGTGCAACCCTACATGATTGAAACAAAGAACTCTATCATCATCTTGCTCTCATCAACTTGTTGATTTTGATTTTAATTTGTCTAAAAGATTTAGTGGTGCAATTTGTTACCAATCTATTAAAAAAAAAAAAAAAAAAGATTCCCCATACATTTTAATAAAATTTGAGCTAAATAATTCAAATTTCTTGAATTAAAAATGACTAGAATCAACTTTCTATAGCATGAACTTTCTTCTAAGTATTATCATGTTAAACATGAACGGAAACTTGGCCTCATCAATAATTTTTATAATCTCTTATCATTATTTTTTTTTATCTGTAAGAAACCGATAAATTGTTATGATAAAAGTGAATTAGTTGTGCTCAAAAACGATTCAGATCCTACTGTTAGGAAAGGTTTCAACCTATCTATTTGTCATGGAACTAACATACTTGTCAGCACTGAGATGGTTTTTATGTTGGACTAGAAAGCAGGAGATTCAAAACACTTTGTCTTATTTTGTAAGATTTTATATGAATTATTAGATTTTTATGCTATTGTAACTTTAGATTTGATAAATCATTACTCTTTTTGGTTTTAGTATATCTATCACTGACGTGTGTTGACGTAAGGCAGAAAGCTATATACATATTGAATTTAAGTTTTCTGATTTTTTCTTATTCCTACTAGTCTGCTGTTGTTCTTTTCATTGGTTGTTAAATATTATTTTTCTAGTGATGATAAATTCATTGAAAGCTCTCAACTAATAGTAGAGAGCTAATTTTAATCGTTTGTTAAGTTGTATAACAAGTTATGTTCATATTTCTTTTGTTAGCTGTATTCTTGTACAATCTTGTAGTTGACTAAATGTTCATAATCCAATCAGTAATTTCTTGTCTTTATGGCATTTCAGCATCATGGTGCCTCTTAGTCTGACTAATATTTCAAACATAACTTAGATACATGTGAATGAGGATGTTTTAGTTTCATGGGAATGACTAGTCAAGGTATAGAGAAGGCAAAAACAAATGAACACGCGGACGTTTAACAGAACAACATATTGAACAGGTTTAGGAAGCGGCAAGTATACATATCAAGTACAGTATATAATTTTTTAGTTATTTGTGTTGATTGTCAAAATTGTACAAAGAAAAGTTCTTTTGCATCATTATGTCGATTCTTGTTACGGCACTCCATTTGTCGTTAGCATCATTGATTCTTGACTAGTGAATTCGAAATCAGATATTGTGAGGACAGATTGAATTGCCGATATATCTTTATATTCACGCAAAGGTGATATACAATAAGTTTAGCTTTGTGGAATACACCGTGGCATGGAATTTGTCTATTTAGTCTCGAGAAATTTGTATTAGGAGGTGAACTTGTCGGCATATTAGTGGCTTAGCTGGTGAATTCTTTCCCACTTGTGGGTAGTGTTGAAAATTCTCTTTACTTTTCCCTATGATTCTAGGCGAGCAGGTTGTTATATGGACCTAGGCTTCCATCAGTCAAATTCTAACATGACTAAACATAACAATCATATTGAACTTTGGGAGCTCATTGCATAAATCAGACACTTTAGCCGAAAGAAATGGTTTTGTAGTGCATTTCTTCTTCTTGCTATTGATAGAATTTTTTACTACCGTAAAGATAGTTTTTCTTTTTCTTCAACTAGAAGATCAATATCATAGTGGACTCTCTATATTTTAATTGCAAATTGAGATAGATGCTTAGTTAGCTATCGTTATCATGCTGCACTTTTTTTATTTTATTTTAATTTTTTTCGTATTGTTAACTCATGTTGTTATTAGAAAAAGGTCATATAATATATGTTATTCTCATTTAGAATAGAATTATATCCTTTGATACTTGAAGGTTGAGGCATATTTTAGGAGTCATTTAGTTGTATGTGATGTAAAGGTGTTATATTCCATCAAGGTTAGTATAAAAATCCCCATTTAAAGGAATGTGTCCATGCCAACAGTTTTGACATTAACATCTCTGTCTTCTACCTAATATCTCCCACAACCTCTGAAGTGAGTTTCACTCAAAGCAGAATTTTTTCTTTATGATTTTTTCTTAGTTTCCACAACCAATTAGCCTCTTTGGTTTTAATAATCAAAATCCTGATTGCCATTTATGTTCCCAAGTTTCAAGATTGTGGCGATAGCGATAGCCTAGAAAATAGATATCGTAGTTTGATAGGTAGGTGTACTCTTCTTGAGTTAAGTTTAAGAAGCAAAAGAAATCCATCTGAATGGTTCATAAGTTGGTTCCTGGCAGTTTTACAGTTGAGAAGATTCACAAACTTCTAGCCTCAGAAATCCCCAATCTTGTATGTGGTGACTCGGCGTCAAACCTGAGAAAAAATAAGAAGCTTGTCGAGAAAGAAAAATCAGTCACTGTATGCGAAATAGTTAGCTAAGAATTGTCTTCATGTTCGGTAGGTAGATTAGTTCATAACAACATTCAACTTTTGAAGTACATTCTTGCAGGTGTTAGTTTTGTTTGCCCAGAAAGAAAAATCAAACTTTAGAATTATAGAGGATTAGCATTCATTTACAAGAAATCCTATTATTATATGGTCATTGTTTTGAATCTACAACTGTTGGGAGAATTTGAAGCTCTTGTAGAAATAAAACTAACTGTTGGGAAGTCTTAGATATAAAGTAGGTAAAACAGGTGAACAGTCAAGAGAGAACTCTATTACATGAAACCTTTTTAACAGTTAGAATAGTCAGTCAAATTGTAAGTCAGCCTGTAATGTTACTACTTGAAACAATCGGATAGAAATGAGTTGGGTCTTGATTTATTAGCGTTTTTTGAATAAATAGTATCACGTGATTCGATCCCTCATCAGATTAAGGGCGGATAGGGTTATCACATCAGTTCGAACCATCCATCGACTAGTGTATATATACTGATTAAGGCAATAATTAGGGCTGAATCCATTGAATCTTATTAATAATGAAATGAAATTTTTATGGGTTTGAAAATAGAAAAAAAATTGTTTGACAGTTGAAGAAAACGGTTGGGTTAGCAGTGACAGTTATCAATATGAAGGAAAGATGGCTGCGGAAGGGAAAGAGCTTGAGAAATTTGGTGGGTGAAAGATGAGAGATGGCTATCTCTTACTACTTTTATAACAAGCAATTTCTCCAACTCTTGGTATGGACAATGGTAGGCCAACGGTCAAACCAAGACTCATGTTTTTATTTTTTATTTTCCAAAAGTCTTCCCACCTTAACACTTTTCTTTTTCTTATTATATATTATGGATAACAAACAATAAGGTTGTAATTATTGATTTTAACCCCCCAAAGCATGGTGCCGACAGAAGTCGGTGGTGGACAAAGCGGAAGTGAGATGATTAATGTCGTCTTTAGTAACACAAACATTGATGAGAATCAAATGCCCTAAATTCCTAATAGTTCCTTCATAAGGTTCGGCCATGGAGGACGAGTTAGGGCCTAAGATTAAGCCGAAAGGCATATTTACTTAATTATCATCAAATTAGGAATTTTGAATATTATATGTAATTTCAAACCCAATTTTTCATAGTAAAGGTTTATTTTTGCAAGCTTTTAAATACATGTTTTATTAAACTGTTGGAAATTATTATTTTTTGTTTCCATTATATTTTATTTTCAATTTAAAAGTACAAAGCTAAAGAGTTTATGTTGGGAATATCTGAAGATATGTGTAATTAAAATTTTAATTTTTTTTCCTTTTAATAATGGGATAATAATAATAATTCTTCTTATATTTCCAAATTATCAAAATATAAGAAGAAATTTCAATGGAGTTTATCACTATTTTAGAATTGTATTAAAGCTGGGTTTTTGATTAAATTTCAAAACCCAAGAGAATTTTCACATACGAGTGCCACATACATAAAATTCTGGCAATTTTATTGGAAAATAGCATTTATTTTCACCCAAAGAATGATTTAAAGAAAGAAATGAGAAAATTAAGGAGCATTTATACCTGAGATTTCTTAATCAATCAAATCCCTTCAATGAAATGAAGAACACTTTTTTTGACTACAAATTGGAGTCTAAAATGTCGGTTATTATGGTTAATTTGTCGTAGTTAATATCTCTTTTTGAAGTTTACATAAAGTTTTGAGATTGAACTCGTTCACATTAAGATCAAATTTAAATTTCTCTTTGAATTTTGATTTCATCTTTGTTGCAAAGATTCTTAGCAAAGTCCTTTTCAATTTGTTGAGGACGGTTTGTTTTATTTGTCTTGAGTACAAAAAGTTGTGCATTAATTTGTTATAATTTTTTTGTTTTCTAGATTGAGAAGTAAATATTAAGCATTACTTTTAAATAATTATTTCTTAATTTCATCATTACCCTTAATCAATTTTCAAAACCATTAAAATCATGTGTCATTTTGCTCCAACAAAAATAAAAGTTTGCCACCACTTTCATGTTTGGAAATATATCTATTTATTAGTTTTCTCTCTCTCTCTCTTTTTTTTTGGTTTGATTACCGGGGTGTTTGAGTTAGTTTATGTGCATTTTAATTAATCTTCCGAGATCCTGAAACTACCGGTTAGGTAAGAGTTCTAATGTCTACCTTTATTAGCAATCGAGAAGGAATTTGAACTCATGATCTCTTCAATAATACACCTAAGACTCAAATGCATGGATGATATTTTCTTCCATGCATTTGAGATTATTTTTTATGAAAATAAAATAAAAAAATCTCATATATGAATCATTGTTGATTTGGAAATATATTATCTATAAAAGAGAATGATAGAAAAAAGAAAAGAGGTTTTCAACATAATAAATTAATTACGTATTATTTAAGGGGTGTTTCTCTAAGCTTATAAGTTAGTTGCTAGTCAAACTAGCTTATAAGCTTTAAAATTAAGTTGACATGTTTGTTTATAATGTTTTTTTTTTTTCTTATAAACTAGTTTGACCAAATATATTACCACATTATCCTTATTTAATTTTAAAATTTTATAGTATACCCTTGTTTAATGTAATACCCTTTTTAGTCATTTTATAATAAAAAATGTACTTATAAGCCACATTTTACTAAACACTTTAACTACTTATCAATCACTTATAAGTACTTTAACCAAACACGTAATTATTTAAAATTTCAAATATTTATAAACTAATTTTCATAAGCTCAGACAAACACCCCCTTAATCACCTCAAATATTAAAATAGATTAATAAAAAAAGAAACTAAAAAAGATTATATTATATGATCACATGGTTTAATAGAAAATCATTAAAATTAATTTGAAGTAATGGGCAATCTAGAGAGCCCATTAGAGAAATTGATGATATTAATTAATAATAAGAAGACTATGAAGTTTGACTAAAATTAGTCATCTCCACGTGCAAATCAAAGATTAATTAGCAACAAAACTGTTAGTTAATTAGGTGTGAAAGTTGATGATCGAAAACTAAATCAACTAACCTGTATACGTATGAACAAACAAATACGTACCCTCTCATGCATCTTTTATTATTTATTATTTCAAATACATTGCATTTTTCTTTTATAATTCCAATCTTTGACTCTTTTTTTAGATGAGGTAGTTTGGATTACAATTTTATTAGGGTTTCTTGGGTCAACTTCTTGTTTATTAACAAAAGAAATCTTGCTCTTTCATTAAATAACATTATTAATTTTGTATATAATTTATTGTAGTTAATTAGAAATTTTCTGAAAAAGAAAAAAAAACCCTTTTCCGATATATATTTAAACATTTACCATAAAAAACACATTTTTATCAATTTTTTAATAATTGATATGTTTTTTTTTTCTTTTGGAATATATAAAATTAGAATTAATCTAAACTCTTCTTATCTCTAATGCGAATATCAAATTTGATAATGCGATCTTATAAATTCTCATAAAAAAGAAAAAGAAAATTATGTCAAAATTTCTGTAATTAATAGAGATACAAACTCCTGTAATAGGGAAGAATTAACATTTGTTAACTACCCTTGGGTGGCCGGATGGGGCGATAGAGAGGTCTTCAGTTCGGTTTCCCTCAACTGCTAATAGGGATGATCATTGGGGGGTTTATCCAGTCATTAACTTCAAGGCTTCGGGGGATTAGTCAAGATCTACGTAAGCTAGTTCAGACATCCATGATCACCAAAAAAAAATTAATAATAATAATAAAATAACATTTGTTAGTTATTACATGACATGCAAACAATACCTTAATAATTTCATCTATATGTCAAAAACAAAAAATAAATAATAATAAAAACCATAAACTCATTAAGTTTAATGTAAATTTTACACTAAGTTTTGATGAATTATACATCAAATTTAAGTTTAGATTATAATGAATTTTTATAATAAAGAAAAAAAAGATGTAAGGTATATGTGAGATTAAAAAGGTGGGTTATAAGTAGGTTAGAAACTAGCAAAGATGTTGAAAGCAGAACAAAATTCACCCTATCAAGCAACCTCTCTTTCTTTCTTTCTTTCTCCATCTCATGTTGTTTCGATTTGTTTAATTTAATAAAAAAATTGTAGGTTGATTACTTATAATCGTTTGTTAGCCTATACGTTTGCATCAATCAATCCCTCCCAACCCTCATCCCTACTCTCTAACGGAAAACACTTCTCCATCTTTTATATATATCTCTCTGATCAATTTCCCTTTACTTGTTTGCCTACCTCCACCTCCACCTCCACCTCTCTTTTATATATATATAAATATATATATTTCCCCAATCTTTCCTCAAACCCCACCTACCCTTTTGTTTGATCTTTCTTTTTCAGGCTCTTCTTCTTCTTTCTCTTGTTCGGGATTGACAGAAAACTGTAGAACATACAGACATCATCTTTGGCGATCAGCTTCGTTGAAGGTGGTTTACTATATATCTCAAACTTCGCTCAAACCCCACTTAACCTTTTAACTCTTTGATTGGTTTCGGTTGTTCGAGAGTTTGATTGAGAATTCTTCAGCATATATATATATATACACATACATAGATGCATCATCGATCGATCTTTCGCGATTAGGTGGCTACTTTGATCTTTGTGCTGTTAGTACTAGTTAAGTTTAATCTAGCTATCTTTAAGTTCGATCGTCTTCATCATCGGAAGAGTACTGAAGAGCCGTCGAGTACAGTGAAAGAATTAGAGGGGGACTTGAATTAGGGTTTTCTGCAGTTTTGATAATCATTTCGTTGTGTGAGATTACATATCTTGAAGATCAAATGTGCACCAGAGGACATTGGAGGCCAGCTGAAGATGAAAAACTTAGAGAGTTGGTGGAACGTTATGGCCCTCATAACTGGAACGCCATAGCTGAAAAGCTTCAAGGCAGATCAGGTAATTAATTAAATTTAATCCAAATCATTCCATTTTTTTTCATTAATTATCTGTATTAATAAATAACCCACTAGGGTTTGATTCAAAATTAACTTATTTATAATATGCATGCAAAATATATAATTTTGTATATAATTGATTAATATTTGGTGATGATGCATCAGGGAAAAGTTGTAGGTTGAGATGGTTCAATCAACTGGATCCAAGAATCAACAGAAGCCCTTTTACAGAAGAAGAAGAAGAACGGCTTTTAGCTTCTCATCGGATCCATGGAAATCGATGGGCGGTAATCGCGAGATTGTTCCCTGGACGAACTGATAATGCAGTGAAGAACCATTGGCATGTCATCATGGCTCGAAGATGCAGAGAAAGATCGAGACTTTACGCCAAAAGAGCCGCTCAAACTCTCCTAAATAATGACCAGAAATCACCTTCAAAACCAGATATCATTACCTCCTGTGACTCGACGGCGAAGAATCTCGCTTCGTTTGTCGAATCCTATTGCTCGAAAACTCACTACAATTTTGCTCAGAATCTTCATCACCATCATCAGTATTATCCTATACAAGTTTTCAGAGAAGCCGAGGGCGAAAACACAAGCCATTGTATTACCAATGAATAAAGGTAATTACTTATCATTATCAAAATCAGTTTTACAACGGCAGATTATGAACGAATATTTTATCTATATCACTGAATTTGTTGCAGATAATAAGAACCAACGGGTGGAGTTCTACGATTTTCTTCAAGTGAATACGGATTCAACAAAGAGTGAAGTGATAGATAATGCGAAAAGGGACGATGAGGAAGTCGATCAAGAAGCGAGAGAGCAGCAACGAAGCGGGCAATTTATCGATTTCTTATCGGTAGGAGGAGCTTAATTGTTCATAGCTAGATTATGAATTTTGATGGTGAAATTTGTTTGGAGAGGAAGAACAAGAAGAAGAAGAAGAAGATGACATGCCACTGGAAAAGAAACCAACTTACACACGTACGTATGAAGTATATAACTAACTACAAAATGAAACATTTATTTAGTTATGAGAATGTGACAGAGGAACAAATATTTAAACAAGAAGATGAAGATATTATATATTATATTATTATATGTTATGTTATGTTTATGTTATTAATTAATTACATGTAGCCAGAATTATGCATAGAGTAATTAAGAAGAAGAATAAGCTGTGTTGTGTTGTGTTGTATTGTAAAACCGAGGCTTTAATCCAAGAATGCCAAGCTGAGGATTCAGGAATTTTTATTTGTAGTTCAAACATTAATTAATCTCTTTGTGTCTCTTGAAATAATCTTGCATCTACATAAATTTTCACGCATTATTAATAGCATCATTATATATATATATATATAATCCATCTCTTTTACAGATGATATCCTTTATTTAGTGTTAATCAATATCAGTAAACGATCTAGGTCTAAAAATCATACTCTTATGTCAATATTATTATACCATACATACAGATTAATTTAATTACACAATCATCTCTTCTTTCTGAACTTGCTTATAAGTAATTAATTTTCTGTTCTATATATATATATATATATATATATAGTAATCTTTGCTTTATGAAGGTTTGATGCATGTTTAATTATTAATTGGTTATTTTCTCCAAAAACTAATGGATTTGGCTCCCAAAATTTTAATAAGTTTAATCTTATAACTCATAATAATAATATAAATTTGTCGTTTAATATTGTAAGTTTATTGTTATTTACAATATATTAACATCGAAAGTCTCCTTTACCTAAATAAATTTTGATGAGTTAATGGAAATGCATTGAAGTTGGAAATTATTTCATTTCTGATAGCTTCTTGCTGGCCATGCAGCCTTATAATTTTATATTTTAAAGTTGATATTACAAAGTTTTTAAAGTCAAATTTCAATGCAGGTTTAATTAAAAAAGGATTAAATCGAGTTTAATATGAGGAGATTATCCTGAATGAAAATGCGTCAAATGAAGATATAATTGCTGAGCATTGAAAGCCGTCAGCAATATAAATAAGTTTAGCCACCAACAAGAATAATAATAATGAAATATAAGATAATCTTTCAATGTGACGTGTATTTTTTTATGGTAAAGAAGCATGATCTTGACAGGACTTATAACTACCAAATACATCTGTCCCGACCCAATTTACCTTCTTGAAATTTCACTTATTATTTTACTAAATACTTTCCTTAATTCGTCATGCTTTTAATTATGCTCTTTCTTAGTGATTAATGATCTTCATCCGTTCGTTAATTGTCCCATGCTTATCACATTCTTAATGCGGTTTTTGATATTATTAATTAGTTTATTTTACCTATATGTATTTATTCTCAAGATCAATCTTAAATATAAAATTTCAATACAATTTTTCTTTGAATACAAAAGGAGGAATACAAGAAATTTTATAAATAGTTAAGTGTTTAGAAACGGGTTTTCGATATAATCCTAATATAGGTCTCGGTTTTATATAATTGTTTCTTTTTTCTTTTTTAATTGGAAAAACAGTTTTTAGATAATAATTATTCATATATTAAAAAGATATATGCAATTATTTTAATTAGATTTTAGTTTTTAAAATTATGTTTGGATTACAAAACAAAGGGATATATTCTTGCAAATTTCATTTCAAAATTATAATATTTGTAAAGACTTGACTCTTATAATAGTGTATAAAGTCAAGACCCAGATGTTAAATCTTACGATATATAGTCTTATATCATATGTATAATATAAGGTTTCAAATCTGAATTTTGTAATAATATAGACTATGCCTATGATAGAATTTTCATCTATTTGTATATTTACATCATGTGACAAATTAATTATAAGAACTAGTTAGAGATATGATATGAATGATGGCGATATATACTTGTAATGTTATTTTTTGTCTAGATACATCCATCTAAATTTAAGGAGAAATTCAAGTTAATTTGTTTTCCTTCATTTTCAACTTTTTTTTTATTCTTTAATCCCATTTGAGGATATGAACCTAAAAGCAACAAAAGATTTTGTTATCTATGGCAAATATGAAATTTAAGTCTCTCTACTTCATTTACTATACACCAAAGTTTATTTTATTGTGTTAAATATTTAACTTAATTTTTTGATACTGTTTGTTCGTTGTTTATCTTTGTTAGTCTAATAGTATTACGAGATGTTGAGTAGAGAAATGTTGGAAGTTTTTAATTGAAGAACAATGTCATTTGACGTTGAAAGTGGTTTTTCTATTCCAATAATTTTTGCCTATGGCGAAATTTGAGTAGTCAGGATATTACAATTTTCTTGCAGTTTATTAACAAAGATGTCTTATATACAAATAATATCAAAAGTAAATTAAATAAAAAAAAAAAATAATAATGTTGAAAGTTCTAAACTAGATTGTTCTAATTAACAAACCCTTTACATCATTGGGATGAAAAGTACACATTTAAGCCTGTTTGATCAAAATATGCATTTAATAATTCTTTGAATAATCATAAGATTAGGTAACTTTAAGTTGACTTGAATTACTTATAAGTTTGTTATTGAAATTAAGGCATGTTTAAGGCATGCAATTTAAGTTAAATGAATTTTCTGGTTACATAACAATAATTATTATTATTAAGGGATAAGTAATACTTATGTTATTTCATCAAGTCAAGGGCTAGGTCCTACTAATTAACATCTAAAATATTTAGGATGTGTTAAATAAATTAATTTAATAACACGCTTAGAAGAAATTTTGTTCTCTAGCCAACAATAATTCTATCAATAAACAGACATTGTTTTTACACTTTTTTTAATCAATTAACATATATTTTTTTAGTAAAAATGTGTCATTCAACTGATAAAGGTGTTCGTTTATTAATACAAATGAAATTTTTGCCACTTTTCCTTTGATTTTATTAAGAAGTGTCGATCAATTAATAGTAACCCTATAAAAACTATTGGAGTATTGATATGAAATAATAAAACAAATGGGTTCTCTATACTTAGGATTCCTGTAGAAACTTTGTAAACTAAACCCAATGTGTAGTTAGCTAAGACAACCAAGATTTTTACTCTCTTATGTTGCAATCTATTCACACCATTTCAGATTAATTGCTCTGTTAATTAACCAACTAATGAATCAAGTCCTTTGTGATTAGGTTTGAGACTCACCAAACAATGTACTTAGCAATTAGCATCCTCTTTCGATGTGACTTTGTGATCAACTTGATGGTTATGTTTCACTCATAAATTTACGCAAACAACCAAATGAAAATTGTATAATTTAAAAGATGAATCAGATTCTGAATTATTATTATTATTTATTTATTTATTTATTAGAAATAAATCGTTATGTACACAACAAGAAACATGTCTAAATTAAAAAACCCTTGGAAAATTTTCTATATACCAATAACCAACATGCATATAACTAGATGGAGGTATAAATTTCACTAGATGAGAAAATAATAAGGGTTTGAGTCAAAATTTATTTTTGTTTTGTATTCATTATTGGTGTGGTTTATAACAGAAAATTTGGTTGATTATTTTAGGTTCTTCCATCATTTTTCGATAGCCTTTGCATGTATAATGACACTAATAAGTGTCGGTGTATTTACAATATGTCGACAGATTTTTATCTGTGCCGGTGGAAAGGTCATTGAAGTAGCAATATTCCTGTGGTGCATTGATCCACAGGTGGAGCTATGCTCAGGCGTGAGGTGGCCATGGCCACATCGCCCCCCATATTTTTATAAAATTAAAAAAAATAATAATAAACTGAGTCACTACAATTTTTTTTGCCCCCTCATTTTATGAACTGAAACTTTGACCCTCATAAATGAAATTTCCTAATTGTTCTTTGTCCCCCTCATTCAGTGAACACTGTATTTTGACCCCATAGTAAAATTTTGAGTAAACGACATTTTCCCACCAAGGTTTTGCCTAAAAGATACTTTCCCATCGATAAGTTTCAAAATGACAATTTCCTACCCACCTACAATTAACTTTAACTGAAGAAGGGCAAAATGATAAATTCAAAAGAAGTCAAAGGGTAGTTATGTTATTTTATCCATATATCAACTTAGAAAAAAAAAAAAAAAAAACCCTAATCAAACCCTTTTACCTTTCTTCCCCACCCCACCTCCATTCTGTTGCACCGGCCTTGTCTCTTTCTGATTCTGATGTGTTCTGCAACTGCTTGCTTCGTGTTGTGCGGCTTGCATCCACGCCGTCATGCGAGCAATCAGTCACACCACCATCAGAGATCTCTCCCCACCCTCGTCCTTGTCACATTAGAGAAGCCACTATGCTGACTACGTCTATTTCAGCCTCATTTGCATCACACAATAAAGTGATCGGGAAAGAAGGAAGCTTTCCCTATTTTCTAGTCACTGTCGTTGTTCTCTAACAATTGCGCCACGCGGTTGCCTTTTTACCATTGTTCTCTCTAACAATCGTGCCTCTCTCCACCTTTGCAGCTGCTCTTACTGCCATACTACTGCTAAGTAACATCTCTTCTCCTCAACAAGAAACGATGGGCATAGATTTAATAACCGCGTTGATTTGGTCCGATGCGATTAAGTCGAAATCGCGCTTGGTTGATTTTGGCCAATTGGTGTAATTTTGTTGGTGTTTTTAGATTGGTTTTGATAAGGGTGATGATGTTGTGTGTTGATTTGGATAAGAGTGGAGATTTTGTGTATTGATTTGTGTGAGAAGATTGTGGTGAGAAGGTTGGGTGCGATTCCGACTTATTCGCACCCGACCAAGTACGATTCGGTCGGAGTTGTAACGCCTATAGAGAGGTACGTAGCTTTACTTATGCCCTAATACCCTTAGTTGGATTTTGTTAAAGTTATCTTAAACAAGTGTGAAGAAAATTTCTTAAAACTTCATTAGGGGTAAAATGGTCTTTTCACTCATAATTAGTTGAAAGTGTGGGGAGTGGAAAGAAATAGAATTTCATGGAGAATGCAATAAAAATGAGGGCATTATGGTAATTGACTAAGGGACATAGATGGAATTTCATAGAAAGTGCAAGGGTAAAATGGGAAACTAATAAGTAATATTTTGTTATATTAAGAGTTCAAGAATGAAACCTTAGCCATTCTTCCCCTTCCATTCACGCCACTTTCCATCCAAGCTCTCTCAAATTTCTTCAATCATTTTTCAAGGAAATTCATAGATTTTGGCTCATTTTTAGTGGAATTTCAATCTCAAGCATCCTTAGGTAAGATCATTGCACTAAGATGTGAGATTTAATTTTTAAACTGTTGAATTCTTATGATTTGTATTAATAGGATTTAAGAGAAAGGGAGTTGTGTCAAGGAAGACTACTAAAGTATTGGATTGCTCACATCTAATGTAAGTAAATCTAACTCTAGTTATGATTGGAGTAATATTTTGTAGAGAACTTCCTTTATGCATGTATGTGCTTATATATGAAGAATTGTTGATGGAATAGATGTTGAATGATGGTTAGAATTTATCCATGAGAAGTAGTGTTTGTGTACTTGATGTTTGATGAGAGTTTGGGTGTGTTAGAAGTTGAATTTGTCTCACATCGCCCCAATAGTGAGCTGTTATGGTGTATATAAGTGATTGGACTCCCTCCTTCCTTGAGCTAGCTTTTGGGAGTGAGTTCTACTCAAGCCCAATTTATCATGGTATCAGAGCCACGTTTGTTTCTCTCCCCTCTTTGGTTAGGGCGATGATGGGTTTGGATCCCGGCCTTGCACGCCGAGCGTGAGGGAGGGTGTTAGAAGTTGAATTTGTCCCACATCGCCCCAATAGTGGGCTGTTATGGTGTATATAAGTGATTGGGCTCCCTCTTCCCTTGAGCTAACTTTTGGGAGTGAGTTCTACCCAAGCTCACTTTATCAAGGTGAATTATGGAAGAATTGAAGTAGAATTTATGGAGTGTAAATCCTGGCCAGGTTTGACGTTGATCTTAGTGAGTTTTGTTCCAAATTTTGGTGGCTTAGAAGAGATGTAGAAGTGTAGCCAATTTAGAGTTTGTGTGTGCATATAAATTGTTTGATGAAATGTCAAAGAGAAGTGCATACAATGATTATGATTACTTGATATCTTGAGATGAGTTGGTAGATAGTAGAGAATGACATGTTCACATTCCATATTGCATTATTGCATCCAAACAAGTGAATTTAGAAAGAATAATAAGCATGAGCCCATCTACATGCATACATACTCATAAGAGCATTAATGAACATTCAAGTTAAAGAACAAATAGAAAGAAATGAGAAATATTAAACAATAAATTCAAATCTGAAATTTTATTTTAAGAAGTATAAAAAGATAAGAGAAGAGAAGGTTGTTGCAATAGGGAATCCGTGAGTGACCTAGCCCCGCATGCACGCTGCCTTTAGTGAACGGCCTCAGAATCAGAAAGAAGAATTGTACAGTCCGTTAGAAGTGCATGTGGATGAGGACTGTACCCAGAATTAGAGAATGCACTCACACGACCAGGGTTCTGAATCCATACCTCAACCGAGTCTGATTGGCAAGAAAGAAAGAATAGAAAGAAAGAAAAGAAAAGAAAGAAAGAAAGAATAGAGTAGAAAGAAAGAATAGAAAAGAATGAAAAGAACAGAAAAAAAGGAAGCATAGAAAGAAATATAGAGAAAAGAAACAAAAACAGAATAAGAAAATAGAAAATAGAAAAAAAAATGCACATCCTATGCATTTGTGCATTTGTATCATACCTATGCATGATACCATGCCTACTATCATGGGTAGTGAGAAATTAGAAATTGAGAAAAAAAACAGAGAAAGAATATAGAAAGAACATAGAAGAATAGAGAAATGTGACGTAAGGAAAGAAATTTAGAATATAAGTAACGGAGAGAGAAGAGTAACATAGCGGGTTTACTTACTGAGCAATTAGTACTCACCACGTTGTTTTTAGTGTTTTTGTAGGTAGTAGGTGAGATGTGGTCGCTTGGAACGTCAAGAAGCGAAAGGGTTTGGCAACACTGTCGAGTTGATGTTTTGTGACTTTATTACATTATGTCAAGATTTGTATATAAAGAAAAATTAATTATGGGCCTATTATTTTATACTCATCTACATGTATATTTTCTTATATATATTTAGTGAGTTTTACTGTTATTTTACGAGTATACTAGCTAAAGAGAGAGCATTACAGGAGTCGCACTCAACCAACGATTCCAGTCAACTATTTTTTTTCCAATTTTTATAATTTTTATAATTTTTTTCAGTTTGTGGATTTGGATTCGGATTATGATTCAAATAATAAAGGTCATTTTCATCTTTACACTAATTATACCATATCAGTTAACATATTTTACTAACGGCTCTTAACAGTGGGTGTGAAAGTGTCATTTTGAAACTTTTTGGGTGGGAAAGTGTCTTTAGGCCAAACCTTGGGTGGGTTAATTTACTCTTAAATTTTTTGGGTATTATAATTGATTAATAGTTTTGAAATTTGTGTTGACTTCTTATATATTAATGATGACCAGAAATGAGAAGTGGTTTAAGGCCGGTGTGACCTAATTAATTAATAAATTTAGTTCTAAAAAATTATGAATTATTTTATTATAGTTGATTATTAATATATATTTTTATAAGTTTCTTCAAGAATCCTTTATAATTTTTATGAAAAAACTTGGACGAAATGTGTGCTAAGCCACTTTCTTGCACGAAGTTAGAATTCAAATACCAGTTATATAATGTTATGTTATCTCCAATCATCATCGGACAAATTTAATATTGAATATTATATGGTTTTACCTTAATTTTAATAAGCTAATGTAGTCCCTGGTCAACTAATACTATTATAAAACTTAATTAATATGCAATTTTAACTTTTAATGTTATGCGATTAATTAATTTCTTTGTGACATGAAAAATCAAAAGTCAAATTAAGAATAAACTGAAAGGCCGCCACCCTAACATGTAAACCTTGATTTCTGGGTAATGAGTAAACAACATATTCCCACTCCAAGTTTAGCAAAACCCTAAATTGATACCCCTATAGCATTTATTTCATATTCTCACCCTTAAACTAACATCGTTAGTGATTATTAAAAGTGGTCAAAAAGGGTAAATGAGGTTGGCAAGTGAAGTTATGAGTTTTGTAGAGGAGATTGTGGGGAGTCCAATGGTGGTCTGGGAAGTGATTTTGAACTTCAGAATCGACTAGAAAAAGCCAAAAACCGCTAGTGTAGATGTTGTTAATGTGAGCTACTTTTTGATAAATTTGACCCCTTCTTGACCAAAGAAAGTGCACTTTAGTGTGCTAACGTATGCCACACTACAATGAAAAGTCGAGAATCTGTTAAAATAAAAGAAACGATGTTACTTTAGTTTAAGAGTATGAATCTGGAATAAATGCAATTAGGTGTATCAACTTTGAATTTAACTAAACCTCGGGTGGGAATATGTCGTTTGCTCCTGGTAATTAATAAACTGGCATTAATTTGCAATTAGATAGATAATATATACAATTAATGAAATTAATTAAGACAAAGTCATAAATAATTAAGTAAAGGCTTATATATATATACATATAGATGAAAATAAAACTTGCTAATCTTAGCAAAGCTCAAATCAAGATGAGTATACATCTTAAGTTAATTCTGGTAGCTCTTTTTGCTTCTTTGGCATTCGATCACTCTCTTTGTGGTAATCATCTATCAATAAATTTATCATATATTTATTATACGTTTTCTATATTTTCATCCAATAAACGAAGTTATGTATACACACTTTTGTTTTATATCTGAAACAAGTTTTTTTGTTATCTAAATTTTGTAGCTTCTTAAATGAGATGTTTTCTCTTTTGACATAATAAAACTTAGATTTAGATTGTGAAAATTCAAGATGTTATATATATGAGTTCATGTTATTTGTGTATGGATATATTTCTCTTTTAGAATCTGTAATTCCTGTGTCTAGACCATGATACATTCGATCTCATCTAAAACTACAGACGTTATTCTGTCGAGAACTCTTTATTAACGATTTTTTTTGTTACATGACACAATCAATGTACAGTATTCTTAAGCATCGATTGCGGGTCTTCTGAGTCTTACACAGACGAAAATTCAATAGAATGGGTAGGAGACGATGCCTACATTCAAAACGGAGAGTCAAAAGTGGTGCAGTTCAGCAGTTCAGAGGCATATCCAATGAGTACCTTTAAGAGTCTTCCCCACAGGGAAGAAGAAAAACTGCTACACAATCAAAGTGGATGAAGGAGAAAGAGTTCTTGTTCGAGCAAGTTTCAACTATGACAATTACGATGGCAAATTGTCTCCTCCAACGTTTGATCTTCAATTCGATGGCAATTTTTGGGCAACAGTGAACACAAGTACCACTTTTAGAGTCATTTCTCACGAAGCAATTTATGTTGTGAAGAGAAATTTTACGAGCATCTGTGTTGCTCAAACTCACCCTGGTCAGCTTCCTTTTATATCTGCATTGGAAATTAGAAGCTTGGATGCCAATATGTATGGCAGTGTTCATCCGACTTTTGCTTTGCTTCTTGTGGTGAGGGCAGCTCTTGGTGCAAATGAAACCAATATCAGGTATATATAGTCTATCACTTGTCTACTCTGAAGTAAGTCTCGGGTCCAATAACAAAAATTTCATGGTGTAACATATTAGGTATCCAGTTGATCCTTACGATAGAATCTGGGAAGCAGCAACAGGAGCATTTGGATTAACAACAGTCTCAAATGAAGCATCCTCCATTAAAGTAACTACACCACCTGACAATCCTCCACCATTGGTGCTACAAAATGCTGTAACTTCTTCAAGCACTTTGATAGGGATAAATATAATCACAAAACTTCCTGAAAAGCCAACTCCCTTCTTCATGGCGACCTACTTCTCTGAAGTAACTCAGCTCGGCAGCGGTCAGAAGAGATCCTTCAAATTGTTCATCGATAGCAAGGCTGTTTCGGCCTCCATTGTCCCGACTTTTGGAGCTGCCTCTGAAGTTTATATTGCTAACAGAATTGCTTCTGCTAGCAACCAAATTTCCCTCCTGGCTGATGATGACTCCACTCTTCCTCCTCTCATTAATGCAATGGAAGTTTATACTCTTAGTGGTGAACTTACCAATGGAACTAATGCTAAGGATGGTTTGCTTCTAACTTCATTATTTAATTTTGGGATATTATTTCTTCTGATTATGATCTAAATGTTATTTTTGTTTTGTTTTGTTTTGTTTATGCTGTAATTCAGTGGTAGGATTAGGATTGCTGCAAAATGGATTTGAGGTGTTAAAGGGATGGAGTGGAGATCCTTGTCTTCCATCTCCATATTCATGGGATTGGATTGACTGTAATTCTGATGACATGCCTCGTGTAAAAGCAGTGTAAGTAAAAAAGAAACAAAATTTACCCCCTTATGCTTACATTCTATTAATTGTTATTATTTTTTTATTTTTAAATGAACAGGAATCTCAGTGGGTTATGATCTGGCTGGTTCAGTTCCTGATTTCAGTTCCATGGATGCTCTTCAAACAATGTAAGTAAATTAGCCTATACATAATTATGAATTTTCAAGATTTTTTTTGGTTCATATTTTCTAATTTTATGTCGTGTTTTTTCTCTATTGAATGCAGTGATCTGAGTGATAACAGCTTAGATGGACCTATTCCTGATTTCCTTGGCACCTTCCCGAATTTAGCACTATTGTAAGATTTAATTGACATATTTTTTGTTGTATAGTTTCAAAATTCATTATTAAAGGATTGTGAAATTCAGAAAATTATTTATTTTATTTTAACCTATCGTTAAGAAATTTTCTTTTTTGTGAAATTATTCGTGTAACCTATTGCAATTTGCAAGATATTTATTTCATTTTACTTTGCAGGAATTTGTCAAATAATAGATTCACTGGACCTATTCCCAGCTCACTGTTAAAGAATAAAAAGTTGAAATTATTGTAAGTTCACATTATTTTTCACTGTTATTTTAGTAATTATAAATTCAATGTGTATGATTTTATTTACATTTTTCTTTTTGACTTACAGGGTGACTGGCAATTGTTTAAATGCAACCTCTTGTCCTGCAAGCCCACCCAAATCCAGCCAGACCAGTAGCCCTTCAAGCCCACCAACTCCGGACCTACCAGCCCCCTCACCCAGCCTGACCAGCCCAACTAGGAAGGAGTCCAGCAACACCCAGAACAAGCCCGACCACTAACCCAACAACACCCCAGCCCAACTAATAAAGGCCCAAGCCCAACAACAACCGCAACAAAGCAAGTTGAAACACCCCCAAGCTCAACCGAAAATGAGACGCCTCCTCTTGCTTTCCAAAATACAAGCGATTTCATAGTAAATAACAAACTGGCTATGACATTGGGAGTCTTAATTCAACTTCTTGTATCACTTTCTGTCCTAATTGGGAGGTTTTAGTTGTTCATTACTTCATTTTTCATATAATTTTATGTTTTCACGATGTTAACATTTAATTTCTTCTGGAAATGAAGGTACGGTTGCTCCTTATACCATAATATCAATAAAAACGAAAATGATAATTCCTATCTACTCTGTAACACAATAACATATTCATCGTTTCTTTTTTCAATATGGTATCAAAGTTGAAAGATGTCACGAGTCACGACTTCTTTTAATATGATATTAGAGTTAAAATGGCACACAACTTTAACATGCAGGGGTGGATCTAGCCCCTTTGGCCTACCCTCAAATTTAAAAAAAAAAAAATTTACTAATATATAACCCACAAAAAATTGTATTAATATATATATCTAGGCCCACCCTCGGATTTAAAAAAATTAAAAAAAAAAAAAAAAAGAGAGAGAGAGAGAACTATTATACATATATTTAGACCCACAAAAAACTTATTATTAATATACATATTCCAAATTCACATCATATTAAAAGTTTAAAACTTTTTTCCACTTTTTTCTCTATGGTTCCACCTGCTTTTTTTATGATTTTATCCCCTAAAATTTTTTTACTCTCTCATTCTCTTTCTCATGTTATTTACTCTTAAAGCTTTTGAAGACTAAAATTATTGAAGTTTTTATTACTAAAGGTGTCATAATTAGCTCTGTTTTTTGTTTTACTAGTTTTAAGTATGTTTATTATTCATTTCAATTTAGTTTATTTCGAGGTTGAATCATGCTTGCTTTTTTTTTTTTTTTTTGTTTTTTTTGTTTTTTTGAGGTTACTATATTCTAATTTGAGGGAAAAAAGATGTGGATCTTATAAGTTTATTTTATGTTTTGTGTCTAAGAATGAACCTGCTTTCCCAAATGTGTTAAGCGTGCAAGGAAGCGTGTAGGGTCAAGTGTAAACTTAAAAGAAAACTCATCAAAAGCAAAGAATCAATAATCAATTCATGTTTCTATGCCCTAAGTTGCACAAATATAAAATTATAGGATCTTGAAACTTGATGAATTTTCACATTTATATAAAAGAAATACATACCTGATTCCATAGTTTGAAAATTAAAACTTGAATCTTGATTGAATCAAAATAGGCGACTTTCTCTCTTTCTTCCCTTGTAATCACAAACTCTCTCGATGGACAAAGAAAAATTTTTAGCGTACATTAGGAATAGAGAGACCCACCTTTTATATTGTGGTTATTTAATTAACTGCAAACATCAGTTATTTTATTAAGCGATGTAACCTTTCCATCAAAGCTTAAAGACCAATATGCCCTTCAATTAAATTAATTATTACTAAACCTTATATTATATTTAGTTCACACTGACCACTTTATAAGAATTATAAATAATTCTAACACAAGGTGCTTGGCATGCATGGCTATGGTGCTCGGCGTGCAGGGCCGGTCCAATTAAATCCATGTCATAAACTTTGTTTTGTGCATAAGTATATAAAATTATATTTAATTATTTTTATGTTGAATCGATTTTCATAATATATATATATATATTTCCCTCCCAAAGTTGGTTATTGTGAAGAAAAACACGCCAAACTAGGTTGCTTACTTGGTTTAGATGTTGGAACCAAGTACATTGAGACTATAATTTCGGATGAAACTAATGTGTCCACAAACCCTTTATAGTATGAGTTTGCATAATTTATTAATGTAATTTAATATTTGTTTATGTGGGTAGAAATTAATTACTTTTGTTTTATGTTCTTATTGATTCTATATTTGTGTTTATAGCTTATGATTTGTGTTATTTATCAACGTTGTAGTGTGTTATATAGGAAAGATGGAATCAATGCATTGCTCGGCAATTTCAATATCTGGTGAAGTTTCAACTTGCCTTATAGGGGATATATGTAAGTCCAATTTAATGTTTTCTCTTTTCCTTTTTGTTAGTTTAGCATGCAGGTTTGAAAGTTGCCACTATAAACTTAATTCTGGTCTATTATTACTTGCATTTCACAAAGGTATCTACACTACGTGAATGGCAGGGTGAAGGAGTAAAGGAAGGGAGGAAGCTCAGACCATCTTGAACTTTTGAGTGTGTGTTTTTCTGTATTAACTGAAAACAGAAAAATGGTGGTGGAGGTTGTGTTTGTATGCAGGTTAATTGCATTTATAGGTGAGTAATGTGTTTAGGTGATGGTAATAGCCGGTGGCAATTAGTTTGACAGTTGACTTGCTTGCTTGAGACATTTTGGATGAAAAATTAATGAATGCAAACGCACCTCTACAACTTTTATTATTGTTATTTTTTTCTCTCCCGTCATTTTCTTCCTCCCTACATGCCAAGCATGTAAGGGCTAAGGTGCTAAGTGTGCAAGGAGCTTGCAGGGCAAGGGTGTTTGGCGTGCAAGGCTAGGGTGCTTGGCGTGCAGGGCCAGAGTGTTTGACGTGCAAGGTCGGTCCAATTAAATCCATTTCATAAACTTTGTTTTATGCATAAGTATAAAAATTTTTTATTTAATTATTTTTATATTACATCGTTTTTCATAATATTAATATATACAAATTTCCCTCCCAAAGTTGGTTATTGTGAAGAGAAACATACTAAAACCAGGCTGCTTAGTTGGTTTAGATGTTGGAACCAAGTGAATTGAGGATGCAATTTTGGATGAGGCTAATGTGTCTGTAAATCCTTTATAGTATGAGTTTGCATAATTTAGTAATGTAATTTAATATTTGTTTACGTAGGTGTTAATATGTAGAAATTAATTACCTTTGTTTTATGTTCTTATTGATTCTATGTTTATGTTTGTGACTTATGATTTGAGTTATTTGTCAACGTTACAACGTGTCATATAGGAAAGATTGAATCAATATGATTGCTTGGCAATTTCAATATCTTATAAAGTTTCAACTTGCCTTGTAGAGGATATATGTAGAGTCCAATTTAATCTTTTTCCTTTTCCTTTTTGTTAGTTTAGCATGTAGGTTTGGAAGTTGCCACTATAACTTAATTATGATATATTATTACTTGCATTTCACAAATGTATCTACAATACATGAACGGCAAGGTGAAGGAGTAGAGGAAGGGAGGAAGCTCGAACCATCTTGAACTTTTGAATTGTGTGTATTTCTATATTAACTGAAAACGGAAAAATGGCGGTGGAGGTTGTGTTTGTGTGCAGGTTAATTGCATTTATAGGTGAATAATGTGTTTAGGTGACTAGTAATAGCTAGTGGCAATTAGTTTGACAGTTGACTCACTTGCTTGAGAGATGTTGGATAAAAAATTAATGAAGAAAATAGAAGTTGGGAATTTTAAAACATGAATTTAATACTTTGAAATTGAATATTTGAAAGAGTAATGCTAGTCTTACTAATCTTCTGTACTAATATCCCATACTAATTGACATGACGCTGACGTGGCATATACCATTTTATATGCCACATCAGTTAATTGTCACGTCATCCAGTTCCAAAAATTAAAAATATTAAAGATAAAAAAAAAAATTGATTCAATCCATCTTTCCCGTAAATCTATTCCCTCCCAAACCGGTTCTCCTAAAATTGAAATGAAACCTTAAAATTGAAATCTCATTCCTTCCCTAAATCAGATATCTCCCACTAATCTATCCTCTTCCACTACCACCGTCGGCTGGCTATTGTCTTCCACCACCATTGGACATCGCTTCTTCCTCTTCCACCACTGTTGCCTATCATCTTCCATCCACCACCTATCGACATCGTTTGCTCTTCCTCTTCCACACCGCTCTATCGTCTTCCGCATTTTTTTTGTCCAAATCAATTACACTAAACCAAACCCAAAAACCACATAAGAGTTTTGTTTGAATTTTTGAGTGGGTTGGGAGAGTTAGCTTTTGCATATGCAAGTCATAATGTGGTTCTGGAGATCCAAGCAACAATTCCCTCAACTCTTGAGAATCCATCAAAAAAGACCAATGTGGAAAGGAGTAGCAGTTGCATATATTGTTAGAGCTTTGTGCTTCCCAGTCTCAATTGTTGGTTGCTAAATTTTTTGAAACAATGTCGTTGACAACATCCTCATCACATTAGAGGAACCCATTTGGCTTGTTGTTGTAGGTAACATTTTGTGGTCGTCCATGTCACTGGAAGCTACAAGGTTAATCTAATTCAATAGTCACTCTAGTCTTCACCATCTGTTGAGTTTTACTTTTATATCTGAATTATTTTGGAAAAGTTTTAACATCACTTCCTCTTAGTTTGGGAAATTGCAGATATTTGCAATGCCTGTGTTCGATATGCTTGAAGCTTTTTTGGTGAAAAAGTTGCATTTCACACCTTCCTTCTTTCTTCGCCTTGTTACCCAAAGTAGATATGTTGGTAAGTATATGCCCAACTATTCTTTTTTCTCTCCAGGGAATACAAACTAATAAAGTAATTTCTTTTAATCTTTGTTAATTCAGCATTTACAATGGCAATGGGTATATGTGTTCCTTTCTTTGGTTACTTGCTTGGATTCTTATAGACCCCCTGTCAATATAGTCTATAAGTCAAGGGGCAACACTAAGAGTAAAGGCACTAAGGGGAAAGGGGCGTGAGTGTGGATGGTTATAGAATATGGGTGAAGTTGTTATAGTTTGTTACGGGATTCTCATGCATGTGGATGGGTAGAATAAAAGTTGTTAGGGAAGGGTAGTATAGGAAGTAATTAGGTATAAATAGTTAGGGTGTGATAAGGGAGGTATCAAGTTGAATCATTTGGTTTTGTGGGAGGTTTCCAGCTCCTCGAATTGTTGGAAGTGGACTGAAATCACTTTTTCTTACTACTATTATTTTCTTTCTGTTTCAATATTAATCTTCAGTTAATTCTCTTGAGCTTGCTTTCATACAGTTCTTGTGTGTGTGTGTTGGAGTTGAGTTATTTGAGCAGATGGTTCCATCAAATTGGTATCAGAGCTTGGTTGGGTAATGGTTAAGTCCAAAATGGAGAATAGAATGGAAAATGTGGAAAAGGAGATGAGGAATGTAAAAGAAGACATGGGCATAATGAAAACTGATTTGGGTAGTGTTAAGGAATACTTAACAGAAATGAGAGAATTGATGAGACTAAGGGAAGAAAGGGAGGAAAAACGTCACCTGGAGAAAATGTCAGAAACTCCAGAAAATCAAAATTCCAGTAAGGATAAGGGAGGTGAACGAAATCAGAATGGGAAAGATTATAAAAGATTTCGCAAGCTTGAACAACTCATTTTTAACGGGGATAATCCGTTTGGTTGGACTTTCAAGGCCGACAGATTTTTTGCCATTAATTGTTATGAAGAAAAGGAGATGGTGGAGGCAGCAGCCATATGCATGGAAGGAAGCACCCTTAACTGGTATCAATGGTTGGAATCTAGAAAACCAATCCAGAGTTGGAAGGAATTTAAGGTGGCCCTAATTGACAGGTTCAGACCATCATTTCAGGGTACAGCTTATGAGGCATTAGTAGCACTCATGAGCTAGCACGTATGAATACCATGAAGAATTTGAAGCTCACACAGCTCCGTTGAAGGAAATAGGAGAAAAGATGTTGATGGGAATTTTTATCAATGGTTTAAAAGAAGAAATCGAATGAGTTGCGCATTATACGGGCTAAAGACTTGAGTGAAGTGATGGAGCAGGCCCATCGGGTTGAAGAAAAAAACTGGGTATTAGAGAGGAACATGCCCAAATTAACTAGAGCCCAAAACAATAAATGGGAAGGTTATTCACGGGTCACACCAAGTCCAAAAATGGGTGACCCCATTCATGGTTCAACACAAACAAAAACCCAAGTGAAAGCCTCCTAATGTCAACGAGATCCAGAGACAGAAGAGAAACACCTCCATTGATGACAACTTCAAGCTCCAAAGGTGAGAACTTTCGTCGACTATCAGAAGCAGATATTCAGCTCAGAAGAGAGAAGGGACTTTGCTTTAGGTGTGACAAAAAATTCAGCCCTAACCACCGATGTAAGAGTAGATTTTTGCAGATCCTGTTAGCATGGGAAGAAAAAAATCCAGAGAAGGGAGAAATAGTTCCAGACGATGACGAGGAGCCAAATACTGAAAGTAATCCCTTGGCACTATCCATGAATTCTATCGTGGGAATCACATCTGACAAAACTCTCAAAATAAAATGGGAAGATTGAAGGAGTGGGAGTGATTGTTTTGGTTGATAGTGGGGCATCCCACAATTTTATTTCTCTCGAATTGGTACGCAAAATGGGTTTGCAAATTGAAATAAGGGAAAAAGTTTGGAGTAATGGTGGGTAATGGTGTCACAGTGAGAGGAGAAGGAGTTTGTAAGGTAGTACCATTGGAAGTTCAAGGTGTCAGGATTGCACAGGATTTTTTTCCTTTCGATTTGGGAGGTATGGATGTGGTCTTAGAGGTGACTTGGTTGAGCTCCTTGGGTGATGTCTGTGCAAACTGGAAAAACCTAACAATGAAATTTGAATGGGAAGGCAGAAGGGTTAACTTACAGGGAGACCCATCCTTGGTGAAGACGGAGGTATCTCTGAAGGCCATGTTAAAGTCACTCCAATACTCGGGAGAAGGTTTTTTAGTCAAATTCTGTTCTATGGAAGGAGAGCCAGAATCAGATGAGGAACCTACAGATCCTAGGATTATGTCACTATTAGAAAAGGTGTAACCAAATGTTCGACCAACCTACTAAACTACCCCCATACCGTCAGCATGACCATGCCATAGTCCTGAAGGCAGAAGCTCGACCACCCAATATACGCCCTTATAGATATCCATATTTCCAAAACAAAAATGAAATTGAAAAAATGGTGGAAGAGATGTTGGTAGCAGGAATCATCCAGCCTAGCACTAGTCCTTTTGCCAGCCCAGTATTATTAGTAAAAAAAAAAAGATGGGATTTGCGTGGATTATAGAGAGCTCAATGAGATAACTATCCCCAATAAATTTCCCATACCCACCATCCAGGAGTTGTTGGATGAATTAGCGAGGGCTGTGTTTTTTTCCAAAGATTGATCTCCGATCGGGTTACCATCAGATTCGGGTAAGGAGGCGGATATTCACAAAACTGCTTTCCAAACTCATGACGGCCATTACAAGTTCTTAATAATTCCATTTGGTTTAACCAACACACCATTAACCTTTCAAGCACTGATGAATAACATTTTTAAACTGGTTTTGAGGAAGTTTTTGTTGGTTTTCTTCGATGACATTTTGATTTACAATCTTGATCTTGATTCTCATGTGTTCCATCTTGAACAGGCTCTTACAATTCTACAGGACAACCATTGGTAATGAATAGGAAGAAGTGTATGTTCGGTCGGTAGAAGCTGGACTACCTAGGCCACATAATTTCAGCACAGGGAGTGGAAGATGATCCACACAAAATTGAGGCAATGATTGAATGGCCTGTGCCAACCAATATAAAGGGGTTACAAGGTTTTTTAGGTCTCACCGGGTATTACAGGAGGTTCGTCAAAGGATATGGAAATATTGCACAGCCACTTACTGAATTGCTAAAAAAGGAGCTCAAAAGGCATTTAACCAACTCAAGGAAGTCATGACTACAGTTCCCGTACTTGTCATCCCAAATTTTACACTTCCTTTTGAAATTCACGGACGCTTGAGTCACGGAATAGGGTGCGACAGGTCCATGATCCGTCCTATATATCTAAGCAACCTTCTCTCCACAAGAAGTCCATATCGAACGGGAACTAATGGCAATTGTCTTGGCAGTGCATAAGTGGAGTCCATACTTATTGGGCAATTGATTCACCATTAGGACTGACCAAAAGAGTCTACAATTTCTCACGGACCTGAATAAAAACTCAAGAATAAAAACTCCGGAATAACAAAAATGGCTGTCTAAACTAATAGGATACTCCTTCGACATTTACTACTGGCGGGCAAAACAAACACATTGGCAAATGCCTTGTCACGGTGAGGGGAAAGACCAGAATTGAGTACTATTTCAGTCATTCAGTTTACAGAATACGATGAGTTAGCCACGGAAGCACACCAAGATCCCAAGTTACAACCTATCATTCAAGATCTCCTCTTTGATCCCAACAGCCGCCCACACTACAGACTTAGGCAGGGGTGTCTCCTGTATAAAAACAAAGTTGTCTTACCAAAAAACTCCAGGTTTATAGCTAAACTTTTGGCAGAGTTCCATTCCAGCCCAGGTGGGGGACATTCGGGTTTTTTCAGAACATACAAACGAGTGTCCAACATTGTGTATTGGGAAGGGATAAGGCAAGATATTCAAGAGTTTGTAAAGGCTTGCACTATCTCCCAAGTCAATAAATATTTAGCCTTCAAGCCAACTAGACTATTGCAGCCCTTACCAATTCCGGAGCAAGTTTTTGACGATGGATTTTATTGGCGGTTTACCACGAACAAAAGGTTTTGATAGTATTCTTTTGTGGTGGTTGATCGGCTCACTAAATATGCCCACTTCATCCTCTTGTCACACCCATTTAATGCAAAAGAGGTTTCTACGATATTCATGAGGGAAAATTGTTAGGCTTCATGGGTTCCCTAAGTCCATCGTGTTAGACCGAGATCGACTCTTTATGAGCCAATTTTGGTAGGAAATTTTCAGAGCAATAGGGACCTCTCTCAAGTTCAGTTCTGCATACCACCCCCAAACAGATGGCCAAACGGAAGTGGTCAATCGGTGTGTAGAGGCCTATCTGCGATGCTTTGCAGTTCCTAGCCTAAACAGTGGCCCAATTTTCTCTCTTGGGCGGAGTTTTGGTACAACACAACTTACCATCGTTCCACAAAAATGACACTGTTTAAAGCCCTCTACGCCAGAGATCCCCCACTCCTTCTCAAGATGACCGATTACCCTTCCTCAATGGAAGATGTGAACTAGCAGCTCAGCCACCGCAATGCCATTATTACTGAACTTAAACACCATTTGGAATCCGCTCAAGGAAACATGAAAGCGCAGGCCGATAAACATCGCGAGACATCAGTTTTACTCAAGGGGATTCGGTTTACCTAAAACTATAGCCCTATAGGTTCCGATCGTTGGCTAGGAAATTGAATGAGAAACTCAGCCCGCGTTTCTATGGCCTATTCAAAGTGTTAGAGCAGGTTGGTGGTGATTGCACACAAAGCTGGATCTACCCTCCCTACTGCCCGTATTCAACCGATGTTCCATGTGTCCCAACTCAAAGCCAGCATACATACCTCTGTCCCAGTCCAGCCACTTCCCCATTTTCTCATTGAAGAGATGGAACTACAAGTTCAACCCCAAGCAGTCCTGGCAACACAATCCCTTCTTGATGGTACCAAAGAGATCCTCATTAAATGGCAGGATCTGCCCCCCTTTGAAGCTACTTGGGAGTCCTTCGACATCATCAACACACAATTCACTCAATTTCACCTTGAGGACAAGGTGGCTCTCCTGGGGGGGTATTGATAGACCCCCTGTCAATATAGTCTATAAGTCAAGAGGCAACACTAAGAGTAAAGGCACTAAGGGGAAAGGGGCGTGAGTGTGGATGGTTACAGAATATGGGTGAAGTTGTTACAGTTTGTTACTGGATTCTCATGCATGTGGATGGGTAGAATAAAAGTTGTTAGGGAAAGGTAGTATAGGAAGTAATTAGGTATAAATAGTTAGGGTGTGATAAGGGAGGTATCAAATTGAATAATTTTGGTTTTGTGGGAGGTCTCCAGCTCCTCGAATTGCTGGAAGTGGACTGGAATCACTTTTTCTTACTACTGTTATTTTCTTTCTGTTTCAATATTAATCTTCAGTTAATTCTCTTGAGCTTGCTTTCATACAGTTCTTGTGTGTGTGTGTTGGAGTTGAGTTATTTGACCAGGTGGTTCCATCAGATTCTTTGAGGGCTTGGTTTCGCCCCAATAATATATTTTGTAAGCATTGTCTTAGACATTTCCAAACTACAAAAGCTTGTAAATTTTTATACTATCAATTAAAATTTTGTTATGCTTTTATGCTCTTAGCTCTCCTGTGTGATGTGGCTTGCCATCCACAAACCAAAGAGATTTAGCTTATCTTGGATAATAAATATGCATTTCTAGGTATTCTGTGATGATTCTAGCACCTATTGGTGGGCTAAGATCGATAATCGTTTTTGCCAAAAATTACGAATTTTTCTCATAAATTGCTTGGTGAGATAGAAAAAATGAAGCTGCTATGAGTGAATGAAGATTATGATGATGATGATAAGATGAGGATGATTCTATCACCCATTGGTGGGCTAAGATCAATAATCGTTTCTACCAAAATTTAGGAATTTTTCTCATAAATTGCTTGTGAGAGAGAAAAGTGAAGCTACTATTAGTGGATGAAGAATATGATGATGATGAGGATAAGGATTTTGTTGGCTTGAGGCACATCTAAGCAATAGTTTGTGTAATTTGGCTGTACATAAGAGCGCTCATGCCAATGTGTATGTGTCAACACCTTGCTTCAGTTATATGTAATAATATTAAGCTGTCATTCAACATTTCATCACCTTGTACTCTTATTTATCTATGTTAGACATTATTAATATCAACAATAGTTTTCTGCCATCTCTACTTTTGATATATTTGAGAAAAATAACATATTGACTTGCTTTAATTTTTATTTTGTCAATAATATTATTGAATCGGATAAACAACGAAATATGTAACAAAGACTTTTTCCTATTTAATGGGAAATATGGAACAAATAGTGAAGCTAATGCATTGTTGTTCTTAGCCATTTGCTGGTTAAACCCACAATTAAAGCACTTTCTGACTGGTTGAACAAACAACATACTGAAAAGTCATACTATAATATGGATCAAAATTATCAAATAGCTCTCCAATTCATATGTGAAAGGTTGACATGAGAAATGCATGATAAATTCAACAACTCCTGAAATTGGATAATGAAATGGCAATGTCAATAGAACATGTCCTAAAACCTTCAGGAATTACCCTGCCCAAGGAAGAGGTAGTCTGCTATCCAGCTCTGCCCCACTATTTCTGTTGTCCAGCTCTGCAGTCATTGAGCAAACATCTGAGCAGCTTTAGAATTTGCAGGCGAATTGAGATTGGGATCACAGAGTAATGACTGCAATATATGCATACCAAATCAGAATAACAAAGCATGAGAGATCATACATGATAAATTCAACAACTCCTGAATTGGATACTACATGGCCTGCCATACCTCCATCAAACAACATACTACACGGCCTACTAGAGTTCAACCAAGGACTGCAGCAATTAAAGCTTAGAATCTGCAACTTTAGACACAAAACTACGCACAACACTTTACAAACAACACAGAAAACAGCCTGCACAGACTACATATCCAGTCCGATAAACTCAGCATAACCCATCTGCTTGAAAATGTATAAAATGCAATCAACAGGCTGCTACCCCGACGACACATTTTCCTGCTCACCACACATTCCCGGAACCTACAAGAATTGCAGCATATAAATTTTCTTCCTTAATTGAATAGCTTCGCCATGGGCACACCCTCCCATAAACACATAAACAACAGTCATTTGAATTTGTTGATCTGTAAAATCTGCAAACTTAACTTAGGAACTGCAGAAAATGTTGCAGTCGCGCTGCTGCTCCTTATGAACCACTTCCCACAGGGTACTATTTCTACATTTTTTGCTAAATCTGCACAGCCAGCAGACAATGACCCTATACAACCTTCTGTATAGCCAGCATAATTGCACCACTAAAAAATAAACAAAACCAAGCATAAACCTACTGCTGCACCTCCAATTCTCCCACACAAAAGCTTCCAACAAAGTTGAATAAAGATAACTCAACTTGGACAGTAAGGCCTAAAGGTTATCCCCATTTTCAGGACAAAGGAGCAGGTCAAACATTTGAGTAATTTCTTTAATATACTACTTTAAATTTGCATCAAAGATTTGTTCACGCAAGTTTAAGGAGAGCTACCTGATTTTTTTCTTGAAGTCAAATATCAGTTGAAGAAGAAACATATTCAGACCATACATATATTTCATCATTATTATATTAAGTATTTCGACATTATAAAACTAACCCAGAATCTCAACTTGTGTTATATATCTTTTCTTATAATCAAAGACTGACAAATGCAACGCTTAGAGTAACCACACACAAATTAAACAATTATTCAAATAGTCTGCAACAATCAAACAAATAAAGTAAAACTTCCATTATAAGTTTAGCATCTGTGGAAAAGAAAACATATAAGCTAATCCTCGTGGTCTATTTTATATATTCAAAATAAGAGAGTAACAAAGAGGACTTACAAACATGAAATAGTTTTGGTTCCACCATGCTATCAAAATCTCTTTTCTGGGTTTAAACCAAATTCAGAGAAACAACAATGAATGGAATGTAATCATAAAAAATAGATTATCAAAAGGTTTATTAATGGAAAGAATGAGAAAGAGGCTGAAAGTGGAAAGTGTGGAACGCGAACTTTTGTTTGAATATGATGAAAGTCCTAGCAATACTCACTTTAAAATGATTAAATAACCAGTGATATTTAGTATTGACTAGCGGTTGATCGGTATTTAAAATTTTGAATTTTTGAGTAAACCAGCTTAACAGACATAAGTTATGTTTCTCTTATAAGAAGCAATTCCATATTCCCTAATTTCTATTTCATTTGAAAATTGATCCTTAAATTACCTGTGCGTTTATGGCAAACGTTTGATGCTTGAAAATTCAAAGTCGGTATCTTTGCTCATATACAGAAGAAATGTTGAACTTCATCATCTGAGACAACTTCATCAGCGAAGATGATGCACCGCCTTCAGTATAGGTTCTCTGTTCTTCAATTTGGCGCGAACAAGGACCACACAAACAACGAGAGAGGAATTTATTTTCTTCAACACAAAATTGGCCACTAAGTGATGGTGGGAGACGATAGCCGGCGGTGGTAGTGGTATTTTCTGATTGGAGGCGGTGGAGGGTTTGCGCTTGGGATTTTTCTTAGTGGGAATTACGGGCTTATTTGGGAATTGATTAGTGGGAAATTATTGTTCTTTTAAATTAATTTTAATTATATATATTTTATTTTTGGGGGAATATATTTAAGGGAAGGGGGGATTTTGAATCAAAATTTTTTTTTAAAGATTTTTGGAACTGGCTGACGTAATAATTAACTGATGTGGCAGATGAGATGATATTTGCCATGCCAGCCCCATGTCGAATTAGTACAGGAGATTAGTATGGGAGATTCATAAGGCTAATATTACCCTATTTGAAAATGATAATTTATTAAACATTAATAAAAAAAATTATAATAGTACATTTAGGTTTTAATTCTTTTATCAGTTAATTGAAATCAGAAAAATATTGATGGCTATGGATTTAAATTTAATAAAATAATTTAATTAGTCACTTAATTAAAGAAAATTAACCCACCTTAATCCTAATTAATTAAAAATAATATTTCTAATTTAAAAGATTTTAGTGGAAGCTCATTTGCTAACTAGTGTATATAAAGTCTGCATGCAAAAGAAGCACCGGATCATGAAATTCTCCACGTGTCGTGCAGTTTGGGGCAACTGATTGGCAATTGGCGGGTAACTTATGAGGTCTACATAGGAATTGGCCAAAGTCAACTTTTTTAATTTTGCTAAGTAGTCGGGCGTGGCAAGGAAAGTGCGCGTGGCCCTGCTGTGACTTACTTGTAAATTTGTGTCTTGTAGTTGTAGTTCTCTTGGGCCCAAACATTTATTAGTCCAATATCTTTTTTCTAATTAATTATATAAAATAATTTTATTTTAAAGATATAATTTTTAACCTAATCTTGGGCTTCATTATATGATAATTCATCAATAATTATCGATCAATAGTAAAAAGCATTTATTGCACATATTTTCTCTTTAAAAAAAAAAAAACTCTACTCCATTGGTTAGACCGGTTCAACCACCTGACCCAGGACACAGCCTTTTGGCTAGGTCACACCCTGGTGGAGTTTTAAAACATTGGTTTTTACTTAACTTTTTGTTAATTTTTAATGTTTTATTATAAGGGTATTTAGCTAAATTAACAAACTTAAGGGGTGTTTTTGTTAGTTTCAAATCCTACCTTTTAATAACCACCAAAATCTAAGGCTCCGTTTGGTTCATTATTCTGATAGTTTTTAGAATAATCTTTTAAAAAAAATTGGAACAAGGTATTAAGATGTAGGATTTGGAAATTAACAAAAATATCCTCTATGTTTGTTTATTTACTAAACCCCCTTATAATAAAATATTAAAAGTTAACAAAAACACCCCCAACCCACCCATTTAATGCGGACAGCCAGCCACCACCGCCGGAGGGTGGTCGGAGTATTTTTGCAATTTCTAAAAAAAATTTGGGGGTATTTAATTAAATTAACAAATTTAGGAAGTTTAAAAGAAATTGAAAAATATAGAATAATATTTTGGAAAGAGTAATGCTACAGTCACCGAAGTAGTGCATCGAATTTATGCACCGAATGACGTGACAAAATCCTAACCGTTGATTAATTTTAACTTAATATTAATCGACGTCAAAATTTTACCACATTATTAGGTGCATGAATTCGGTATATAACCTTCGGTGGCTGTATCTTTTCCGTTTTGGGAATAATGACATTTTACTGTTTAACTTTTTTCAAAAGCGAAACAAACGAAGCCTAACTTTTTCAAAAACTCTATCCAAAATAATAAAACAAACATAACAATTGATTATATCTATCCAAGGTGAGGTTTGGTCGCTTAACTTTACAAACTTTAAAATCAAAATTCGGTGATTGGCATTTCTTACCTTTGATCCCTATGTTAAAAATTTTAAGACTTTCACACTTAACACTATTTTCTATAAGTGTTGGTTCAATCCTTAAACAACTAGGACAATTGTTTAGGGAATAATGTTATGCTTACTCACCATCTTACTATCCTTTGTAAATATAACGTATATTACAAGTACTATTTGTAATTTTAACAAAAGTAATAAGACGGTTAGTAAAACTCATGAGTAAACATAGTATTTCTATTTTTTAGGACCTCGTGTAATGTTAAGGCACCAAATTATTAAAATTAAATCTTTATTTTTACAATTTTAATATATTTAAAATTTAACTTGCGTCAAAATGTAAGGTCAATTGGTTTTCTTAAATAATTTGTTTTGTTTTGTTTTGTTTTGTTTTTTTTTTTTTTTTTGTAACTATCATAAAACTTTATTTTAGGGTTATTATTTTACTTTTTTAATATGAATCGAAATTCCTTCTAATAAAAATTTAAATGACAATTTTGATTATATATTAATTAATAATTTTAAATATATATTTATTATACAAAATAGAATAAACAACATGTTCCCAACCCAAAGATTAGCTAAATTCAAGTTCCCACCCCTAGTTTCATTTATTCCATATTTTCACCCTTAAATGAATAGAAAATCATTTAATTTGACGTTTAAAGGGTAAAATGGTAATTTGAACTGCATTAAATCTTAAATAAAAAAAATTCAACATAACCCTTTAAATCTCAAATTTCTTTCACAAACACCCCTCATCACTCCCCTTCCTCGCGATAGCTACAAAAAATTAGATTTGGCCAGATTTCGTCGCCGTTAGACATCACCGCCACCACCACTAGCTTCGCCCACTCATAGGGGTGTTCAAAAGAATCGGTTGGAATCGGAACCGGCGGGTACCCTAGGTCTGGTTCCGGTTCCTACCCAGAACCAATCGTCAATAGGTAGGTTCCGGTTCCAAATTTTTGGAACCATTATCGCAGAGTTTGCCTTCGCTTCCTATAGTTAGGAACTGGAACCAAAACCAGGAACTAGGAACCGAGACTAATATAAAATAAAATTAAAGATTAGGGGGGTTAATAAAAACTTTTTGTAGAAAAAGTAATGTGAATACATTTATATTTATATTTCATAACATTTAAAGTAAGTTGGTTTGACTTTTGAGAATCTACTTTTACAAAGTAATGGAGTTTTTAATTTTGAATTTATAATTTGTAATTTTATTTTTGTTAAGAAGTGCCCGGAAAGGGGGACGTATTTGTAGGTTTTTAAGGATTTTTTTGCCATTTTAAAAACTTTTGAGGGGTCATTGTAATTCGGTTTTGGTTCTGGGTACCTAGGAACCGGAACCGTCGGTTTCCGTTCTGGTTCCAAATTTCAAGGAACCGCTGTTTGGTTCCTGTTCCTTCAAAAAGTCTGAGGTACCCAATTCCGAACACCCCTGCCCACTCATCCCTGATAAAATTCATCTATCCCCCAGCCTCGTCCACCTCCATTTTGGCTGGATCTAAGCCTTTTGTCTGCGATTTTCCCCTCCCTTGTGGCTGCTAGAAGAATCCAAATCCAGCCGGATTCCGACGCCGTTTGATAGCACCGCCACCACCACTAGCTTCCCCCACTCATCCCCGACAAAACCCATCCATTCCCCAGCCTCGTCCGCCTCTATTTTGGTCGGATCTGAGCCTTTATCAGCAATTTTCCCTCCCTTGTGGCTGCCAAAGAAAACCCAAATCTAGTTGGATTTCGACGCCGTTTAACATCATCACCACCACCACTAGCATCCCCCACTCATCCCCAACAAATCTATCCATCTTCCAGCCTCGTCCACCTCCATTTTGGCCAGATCCGAGCCTTTTATTGACGATTTTTTCCTCCCTCGCAACTGTTAGGAAAAATCCAGATCTAGCCGAATTCTAGCACCGTTTGACATCACCGTCACCACCACTACCTTCACCCACTCATCCTTGACAAAATCCATCCATCTCCCAACCTCATCCGCCTCCATTTTGACTGGACTAAGCCTTTTCTCCCTATTTTCCGTTCCCTTCCTGCTGGAAAAAATCCAAATCTATTTGGGGTTAAAAAGTAATTCACTAACTTATTTGTAAGATTAGTTTTGTAATAACACTCCCCATATTGTGTTAGAATCCAAAAATCATAATTTAAGGGTGGGCAATATGAGATAAATGAAACCAAGGGATGGGAACTTGGGATTTTCGCTAATCTTTGGGTGGGAACATGTCGTTTACTCTACAAAATAAGTCTTACTTTCATTTTTACTTCCCCAAACATTTTTGTCTTGCCTTTATGGCAACCCAAGGGCCAAGTATTGCCTTTACAACCTTGCCCCACAGGTTGCACCATTTCCTTCTTTAACGTGTTTTACTACATATGCTCGTGTTTATAAAAGATTTTCACCTAGAGAAAATTAACTTGGAAATGTAATGAAGGAGTCAATGTAAGTTGTCTTGTATCTGTACACTGGTCTTGTATTGATATAAGTTTCTGTTTACCTTCTTGAAGATATTGGAAATGAAAGCCCTTTGTGCAAGCCGCTTGTCTGGTTTTTCATTTCTCTCTTTGCAATTTGCATCACGAGGTACAGGTTGTTTTTCTTTAATTTCCGTTTCTGTCTTCAGTTACAAAAAATCTGAAATCTTTGCTCGTCTTCTTCTTTTGTTTATATGTTTTTGGGGTGCTACTATGTTAAATTATATTCCAACTCAGTTGCATTTATTTATCTAGACAAGGAGAAAGGGAAAAGGGAACTCAATACAAATCCTGAGAAACTCTTCTTTTGCCAAGCAAAGCTAAAATTGTCCGTATCTACATGTTCTCTTTTTAGTATTAACACCATGTTGTGATATAAAAGCAGCTTTTTCTTCTGGAAATGAATCATTCAACTCCATAAAGAAATGAGTTTTCGTTTTTTATTTACAGGGTGACTGGCAATTGTTTAAATGCAACCTCTTGTCCTGCAAGCCCACCCAAATCCAGCAAGATCCAGTAGCCCTTCAAGCCCACTAACTCCAGACCTACCAGCACCCTCACCGAACCCTGACCAGCCCAACTAGGAAGAGTCCAACAACACCCGCAACAAAGCAAGTTGAAACACCCAAAGCCCAACAAAAAATGAGACTCCTCCACTTGCTTTCCAAAATACAATACCAAATTCAAGCGGTTTCCATAATAAATAACAAATTGGATATTTTATTGGGAGTCTTAATTCAACTTTTTGTATCACTTTCTGTCCTAATTGGGAGATTTTAGTTTTTCATTTTTCATATAATTTTATGTTTCCACGATGAAATGCTATCACAAGATAATTGATTGTTAACATTTAATTTCTTTTAGAAATGAAGGTACGGTTGTTCCTCATACCATAATATCTATATAAACGCAAATGATAATTCCTATCTACTCTATAACACAATAACATATTCATCTTTTACTTTTTTCAATATGGTATCAGAGTTAGTGTCACAAGTCACGATTTCTTTTAATATGATATCAGAGTTTAAAGGTCACACGACTTTAACATGATATTAGGGTTGAAAGGTCTCACGACTTCTTTTAGTTATATATGCAGACAAAATCAACTTAATAATTGTACCTTTTTTTTTTATTTTTTTTTAATAATTTGCTTTAGGAAGAAAAAAATGGTCCTAGAAGTCCTATATGGAGTTACACTACTTAGCAAAGCATGTTCATAAGTTAAGCCAAATCTCTAAACTAACTTCTAAACTTCACAGAAAAGATCTAGCTAGTCGGCATACAAACAACAGAAAGAGTTTCAAATTAGGAACATACAATAGCCTTGATGCACAAAAGCGGTGTACCTGTTACGAGAGTGCCTTAAACATGACCTTCGAGTTCTTGGTTTATGCCAGTGCATCAAGTACCCGTTGCATTTTGGCACTAAAGCCAGACAACTTAGGAAAGTTTTTACCGTAGTTTTATCAACTTTAACAGGTCATTGTTATATATCCAAAAACCAAAAATTTCCGTTAAGGTATATGCATTTAGTGCTCAATCTGAATCTGAAGCTTCTCTGAAGTACAGCAGAAGGAAGTTCCAACATTGCCCCATGGACGGATTGCTTCTATGCATCTTGCAAAAGTATTTCATAAACATCTGTCCTCAAATTCAGTTCCTTATCCCGCATTACTTCTTGGAGATCTGAAAGCTCTTTTGCAGTTAGGATGGAGCTCAGTTTGAAAAAACCATCAAGCCATAGTTTTTTTGACCTGACAAAAAAAAGAAAAAAGAAAAAAGATCATAAATGTTCAGACGAAGAATAAGCAACCTGTATCTCAAGTCTGAAAAGGCCATCGTGGTCGTGTACACTGCCATGCTCTCCCAACAGGCATAACTAACTTATCAGAACCTACTCAGCCATCTAAGCATGCAGTTTAAATACATTTTTATTTAAAAATTAGTCTTCAAAACTTCCCGACAAACAACAGCAACAAAACATAAGAACTAAAAGTGAGAAAGAAAAGAGACGAACTGATAATAATAAATGATGACACTTTTGAGGAAATTGAGAACAATGTCAATGATGAAGGATTAATCAATAAATAAAGATAAGAATGAAGTAGAATACAAAGAATTTGAAAATTAAATAATTTCTTTCATGCTCAAAACCTCATAAAGGGAGGAAGCTCTTACCATGGGCAGGCATGAATAGCTCGGAAAAAGATTCGTCTAGCTGCAGACAGATTGCATACAACGTGAACCTCATATGCAATATACCAACGCCAGAGTACAACAGAGCACTGCACTTTCTCATCTGCCAGTGCCCTTTCAAACAATCCACGGATTCTATGCTGTGTGCCTCCTCGGCTCATCTCAAATGCCAATGCAAAAATCCAGACAACTAGAGATGGTTTCCTGAAGAATAATACCAGTATAAGATTATCAAGGCCAAACAGTAATTATATGGATGAAGTCATACTAAGGGAAAAACATTGTCATGACACCACTTTCATGGCAATTACTTGATAGAAAAACAAACTTCATATTAGAAAAGGATCTTTGTAAAAGGTAATGAACCACATATCCACCACAGAGGATAATGACCATCTTACTTGTGACAATGGGCATCAAAGATCAAACGCAGCTTATTGGGTGTGGTATAAAGATTGCTGATTTCCACCAAAGTACTAAAGAGTTCTGGACTGTAAGGATATATCTGGAGTCCGAGCAAGATGGAGTCCCATACTTTGGACATACTAGATTGCTTATGATGTCTCCAAAGCATTCTCACATTAAAGTTAAATAAATATTCAAGTTGATAACTGTAGCTTCTTCTTTCTGCAGGTTAAAAACACCAAATTAGTCACAGCAGAAGAGCAAATTACAGAATATCCTTATTTTATAAGAAAAAAGCTCTGAGTTTTTTTAAAGAATTAAACTCTTCTACTAATAAAAGCCAATAAATTAAGATAGAACGTAGTCCATATGCAAATATGAATGAATTCAATGTACCATCATAACATTGAAATTAACGTGCTCTCTTGGCAATTGTGCAGGATAACAGCAAAGTTCTACCATACAATCAATAGAAATGATGCAAAACCTTTCAATTATTGAAAGAAATGAAGCATTCTTTAAAATCTAAAAAAGAGATATAGGAGCATTAAAATATTCAAGAACTAAAACGAGAACAGAAGGCTTAATAACCTGGAAGAACCATGGTAAAAGCCTGATGTAGAACGTTGATACCCGCAGCCAATCCATTGGTTAACTCTTCAAACAAAGCTGCTGAACAGATGAGAGCAATAGATTGATCATTTACAGCTCCACGTGCCCAACCTGATCGTACTGCTTTCATTCTTTCCATATATCCCTGGTGCGCCCTCAGTAGTTGTAAACTGGATGGTCGATTTTTAAACGGACTGTATGTTAAACCACTTCCTAAGCAAGACAGAATATGTATTGCACGAAATGATGATTCATGATCACTGCCAGGATTATTAGCAAGTTCCACCTCAGCATACCATAAATATAAAAGAGGAGCATTTGACTGCACATCCTGTTCATTAAATTAAGAGTTAATACAATACTAGGTTCTGACAATTGAAATACCCATGAATTAAATTTTAAATAAAATATTAGACTTTACCGATGGAAACCCATCAATGGATGACAATGCCATATCAAATATTCTTCTTGCATGATCAATATTCCCGAATAAAGCCTCCTTCCGTGCATAAACTCCACAAAGCAATATATCCTTTAGAAAATAAATAATTATATACAAATTATGAGCACCAAGAATTGTGAAATTAGACATGAAAATGCAAAGAGAATTGAAATTACATTTTACTTCCAAAAACAAAATCAAATACAGTTCCACATAGCAATGGACCAATTCTACAAAGCAATGGATAAAATAAGGTTACCTTCCAAAGCATCTAAAAGGTACAATCCTTCAAGTCAGAACCCTTACCTTGACTTTCCACTTGAGCCAAGAAAAAGGAAATTTTCTATATAGCAATAAGATTGCCTTCTAGAGTATCTAAATGGTTTGATCTTCTAGACAAGCATGTTCAATTATAGCCCTGCCCCCTCACTCCAGCTAGACACCATAAGCAAAGCACAAAAGTAAATGTAAGTAGCCATCACACCTGGGTCCCCACCTTAATTGCTCTTTTAGGTACATAGAACATGCGTTATCATGATATAGATTAGTAGTTAGTTTATTCCCTTCATTGATACAGTGCCTGGACAACAACATTAAACATGAGATATCATTTAACTGGATATCACAGTACTGAAAATCAGTTGTGATGCCCCTTCGTTAAGGGAAATTGCCTAAAAGCTTTTAACAATATAAAGGATATTAATAAATCCTTCTTGAGTTCCTGTGGTCGAATAATTCTCCCATTCACATTTACTCCTAAACATATTGGAAGACAACACTGAAGAACGTTATCGGAAGAGTACAATACATCACACTAAATATCATCCTACCATTCTGATAGGAACCCACCCCAACAACTCAAACAATTGGGCTGGACCATGGGTCTTTCATGGGCTTAGATAAAACTCTCCCTGGGAAACCAGCTTTCCAAAGGAGGGTGCCCAAGCTCTTTATAACCCATATGCACACCCTTTTCCCTCCAATGTGGGATACTATAACAATCTTATCAAAATGTGGATAGCTAGATTTAATTAGCACAAATGCCTAAATGGTTAATTTGCAAAAAGAATACCTGTCGATCACTTTTTAAGAGGCCCTTTGCCAATGCTCGGCATGGGGTAACAGAACTGCCACAAGAATTCATTTTTGTCACAGAAAGCTCTTCAGCAACAAGAGCAGCTTCTTCCAGGACATAATTACGTGGAAAAGCTGTTAAACAAAGTAAGATAGCATTGCGAAGAAATTTCATCATCTCAGTCCTCCTAGAAATGTCATTGGTGCTGCTCATAAGGATATCCAAAGAAAGACCATCTGAATGGTTCTCTGTCTTGGTTAGAACACAATCAACCTTTCTTATATTTTCCGATAAGAAATCTGGCAATTCCTCTAGGGTGAGGAGATTTTCATTCCAGCTTGAACTGTTAGTGCAAATCCTGGAAGAGACGGGAAAAAAGGACACGTGAGAGATTCATCAATACATAGACAAAAACACAGGATAAAAGAATGCATAAAAAACTAAAGATTCAAGACCGATAGTTATAAACAAGATACAGATATAGCTAGTGTGCATCAGTGTTTAAAAATTTATAAAGCCTAAGGGATACAGACTGATAACATGTTCATCACTAGTACACAAATTTATTACCATATAAAGCATGCTCCTGAGTGGACAGTCATACAAGTATAATGTCTTTATTGTCTGTTGTTAACAGAGTTCATCACTTTTCTTCCAAGGGTCTCCAATTATAAAACATTGTGATCAGCCTGTAGGCATACTGAATTCTAATTTTTCCACTAAACCATGACTAAACAAGGGGAAAAATAAAATATCATTGTTTCCTATAATGTCCTTGCCACTAACTAGATGTTCCACCATGTCATACGGTTAAAAAATCATGTTTTAGTCCTCTTGAACAAGACTAGTGTTGCTCATGCCCAAAGAGAAAGTAAATATAGTCAAACAAACCGGTAGAAATTTTTAAGAACTTGGACAATTCTTAAATTGAGCCACTATAACTTCTGGAATTATTCAACTTTTCCAAGAGAATGAAAAGATACATAACTTTTTGTTGTAGAAGAGAAACAAAATAGATAAAACTTTAATAGCTAAAATTACTTATAAATAACTTACCACTGAGATATTTTCCCGCCGAAGAAATCAATAAATTTGGTTACAAGATATGAGCGAGCCTCTTCTGAGCTTAGAGAAAACAGGTATTCCCTGACATCTTCATACAATATTACTTTCAAAAGTTGCTCATCTGCTTCTCCATCTGGTGTTCCATCACCACAAGAAATCTGATCTGTTTCACGGAACATTCAGTTAACTATATTTGTGGGGCACAGATGTAATTTTAGCTTTTTCTTAGTTGAGCAGGCACACACAGATGAATAACAATAAATATACTTATTTTTCTCCATTGTTTGTCTACATAGACTTGCATTTACGTACACAGAAAAACAGAGATGAAAAGCACAAGCATGTTGAGAGAGAGAAGGGTAGGGAGGTAGAAAGAGACCATCTTTTGTGCGAACAGGCATCCACTGATTGCAATCTCTAGATGACTCTTCTTCAGCCCATCTAGTCCATGTTGAAGTGTCTTTAACCTCAGCATTGGCCCCTGCATCAATATCAATGCCTAAAAGTTTTAGTAAAGCTTCAGTATCATCTTCCTGATTTATGCCTTCATCATCAGCTTCCTCATCAAACTCCTCAGCAGCCACTTTATCATTGAGTACATCTTCTGGATTTCTACTACTTTCATTCTGTTTGGAAACTGGTTCGGACCAACCAGTCCAACCACCTTGATCATCATCATGTAAAGATTCCTCCTTCATAACCTTTTGTCTATTTTCTTCCTCTTTTTCCAACCACATAGACCAACCGAGAGCCCCTTCTTCCCCAACTCTTGCACCATCGCTGTTCCAAAAGTGCTCAAATAGTCTGTGTTTACTCTGCTCAGTTAGAAGTAAAGAAGGGCAAAACAAACTAAATTCAATTTCAGCCTGAAATAAAGCAGTGGCCAACTCCTGATAACCCGCCTGCCACTCCAACCTGCAAAGGCTGAGAAATATATCAACCAGACTAAGTTCCAGTTGAACAATAGCAGGGTCAGAGGAAGAGGGTTTGACAACTTGTTGAACCTGTACCAAAAGACAATGGAACAGAACCAACATAAGAAAACTTATTAGTGCCTGGAGAAGTTCTTTCAAATCTTTATATTCATGGTACAAACTACTAGATAAAAGACACTATCCAAAACCTTTAGGTTACAAAGATATTGAGCTCATAATATGAAAGAACTTCAGTATTAAAGGAAAATAAAAAATACAAGACTTCTATGCAAGTCTATGAAATTTTGAAATAAAAAGAAAATCCTTGAAATCAAACACCTATAAGTGCTTTGGTCAAGAAACTATGTTCAATTATTTGATCCAACCAAAGTTAGCCACGTTAAGTGATGGAACTCAGATGTTGAACACGCACATACAAGGTGTGATAGATGTGATATAATTGTAGTAAGGAGAAGCATTATTCACATTTGTAAACAAAGGAGGTGCAATTTAAGCTAATCCTGAAGTTCTTAAGGTTACTTAAAAGCCTAAGACAACTATCCTTAGCAATCAAGATTTCCTTATAATGCAGCAACTGCTTCTACTTAAAAAGAAAATAAATCATTATAATGAAGGAACTTTAAATAACTATCTAGCCAGTCTATCACATGCCTGAAGAATCTTTTGCATCAATTCCTTCCTCATTTACCCACATCAGAAATACACTGCATATAACACTTAATCCACTAGTAGAAAATCTAGCACTATAAGACTATTGATTCAAGACATGCTCTACAATTTGTTATTGGCTCTGATTTTCCACAACGTTAATATCAGGAATGCAATGAATAATTTGGTTCAGGAAACAATAAAAATTCAATGAACATGTACAAGAAATTTTTTCGATATATTAACTTAAGAACCTGCCTAAACTGCTTGGTGCATGCAGCAGCTATGGCCTGGATTGCATGAGCATACATCTTTCTCATGTCTGAGACCTTAAATCTGGAAAATTCTCCCCGAACAACATGTAGAAACTCTCTCCACAACTTATAATTCCCTGAATGCTGCATGAGTACCTTCTCCCATCTACCAATTAATACATCAGTGTTGTCTCTTCGCTGATAGGATTTCATGAGAGAAAGCAGCAGTTCTTCATTATCTGGATTAAGCTCCACTGCCTTCTCCAATATGCTTATCTTCTTTTCAAGTATCTGTATACGAGCACCTTTCTGTGGTTGCTTACTTGCAACTGTGTCTTGGAAATCAGCGAAGGCTAACCAACCTTTTTCATCATAGGGATGCTCTCTTGTCAATTTGTTAAACTCCCTAGTTTTACGTAGCACTTCATCTTCCCAAGATTCTTCAAGAATTGAACTGTCTACGCCTGAACCTTCATGAGACACTTCAGTTTCTATTAAAGGAATAAAATCATCAGCAACTGTAGCAGCAGACTTCTTGTCAGCAGCAATGCGAACACGCTTAAGGTTCTTATTCCGCTCCACAGCTGAATATTTGGCAGACCAATACCGACCACCAGATTTTACTTTACTATCCAGTTCATCAACATCATAATCTCCATCCAGTCCTAATCCCCTCTTACGCAGGTAAAATCCTTCTGAACCAGATAATTTCCCAGGATTATGAAGCTTATAGCGTGGTACATCCATCCTACATTGTAATAGCACACCATATCATAAATCTACTCCAATGCTTAGCAATAGCCTCAAAGTGCTTTTCTACAATAGCTATTTGGAACATCAACTAATAAATTCTAAAGTATAAGTGTGATTTTTATAATAAAAGAGTTTCTCCGATAAGAATTTCACCCAAACACTAGAAAATTACACATATTCCTTTTCTAACACGGTTCGTTTCATTTGATTAGTCATTTCTTCAAACAAGTTAATATAGAAAAAGAAAAGAAAAATTTAAGCATCCAATTACACGCCGTCGTTTTCGAATGAAATTACCTGTAAATACGACCATAGACTAAATTATCTCGATCTCCATGAGAATCAAAGTAATAATCTTTCGATTTCGTCGACACGTACGAATCAAAATCTCCTCCTCCTCTCTCTTTAGATCTCTTCCTCTTCTTCTTTCGCTCCTTCCTCCTTCTTCTTCTTCCTCGAACTCTCCCTGTCAGTCTCTTCTTCTTCTTCGAGTAATTCATACGACGGAGACGGCGATTGCGATGGACGTAGAACGTCGTCTTTTCCATCATCGTCGTCATCATCGTCACGTTGGTAAGTCGATGAGGAAAGAAGTACGGCGTCGTTTATGACGGAGAGGTCGGTGTTGAAACTGGCGTTGCAAAGCCATTGAGAAGCTTCATCGTTTTGAGAGTTGAGAGAGTGAGAGACAGAAGTAGAAGTAGAAGCAGTTGCTGGAAAGAGAGGGAAAAGAGAGGGCTTTGGTTTCTCTCGCTCTTCTTCTGCTTTCGCCTGCTCCTCCATCACCAATTTTCAAATCAATTTCTCCGGAATAATTGAATCGAAGGGAGCTATTCTAACACTGAAAAACTCTAAACCTCCCCTTGGATTTTCCTAAATTTTCAAATTTCTCCTCTAGTTTGAGAATTATCACTCCCCTACCCTTCGTCTGTAGAGGATGGAAACGATACTTTCTAAACTATAAGGGGGTGTTTAGAATTAAACTAAAGCTCGAAACTTATCACTTTATTCTTTGTAATTTCTCAATTTTCTTCCAGTTTTGAATTTCAAGGTTTTTCAATTAGAAAAATTTTAATTGTTATATTTTTAGGGTTTTAAAATAAGTAAAAAACTTTTTCCCACCCAAAGTTTGCCTTAATGACCCTTTTTCACCCAAGTTTTATAATGGTTTTAATACTTAAAATACATCTCACTTTCTTAGCTAGCATTCAACAAGTTACGGGAGCTAAAGTAAAGGTTTTGTAGAGTGGATGTCAATGGATCAAATGGTTGGTGATTGATTGAATATTCACAGCCAAAATCAATCGAAAATCAGCTAAAAACAAGAAACCTTAACCTTGTAATGGTTCAATAATTAACAAGAAATTAGGTGTGTGTAAGAGGTTTTATAGAGAGGAGACCGGAAGTTCAAATGGTGGTGATGGAGAGAATTTTCCACTATTGAAATTGTTAAAATCGGCTTTAGATGGTAACAAAATATAAATTTTAGTTGGAAAATTGGGTATTTTAAAACTTTTCGGTGGGAAAATGTCAATTAAGACCAAACCTTGGGTGGGAAAAAAGTCGTTTACTCTTTTATAATTATAAACTGAATCTCAGTTTATTTTCTCCTCTTGCCCAATTGAAGTGTTTAAAATTTCTTTTCTAGTCAATTTCTTTATTCATATTAGTGTATGCGAATAGCGGGTGGAACAGAAAATAAAGAATCGTTTGAAATTTAATACATCAATTTACCCACATTGTATTAAATGCAAACCAACCTAAATTATGGGATTAGATCAAATTCAATATTGAACTAAAATCTACCTTATTCAACTTTAAATAGCTTCCACATAATACTCTTATTAAGTTCCTACTACAAAACTGGGATACAAAACTCAAAAAATTCATCATGATAATCATAATTAATCCTAAACTTATCAAATGTCCACCCAAATAATAGTTTAATGACATTTTTTTCACTTATAGACTTTGAAAATATCATTTTATTATCCAAATTTATATTTTAGTGATAAACAGGGAATAAACTCGATTTACGTTATTGAGGTTTTTAAAGAGAGGAGAGATAAGTCTTTTAGTGGTAGAAAGGTTAGGATTAATCGAATTTGACTTGAGAAAAGTAATTCACGTGAACCTTAATCGTTCGATTTTTTACTATTAACAAAATTGATAGGAATAAGATTTGAGAGATATTGGTGAGTGATAATAGATTATAATAATACTATAATTGAGACAGAATATAAATTCATATAATAAAATTTAGTGTGCTCTTATTTGTCTGGGAGAAAGTCCTTTTTCTTTTTTTGTTTGGCCCCTTGGGACAACTAGGCGAGCTCAAAATCTGAAATCTTGGGTTTTAAATTCAATGTCCCAGAGAATGTTTACAGGTTTCACATCACAAATACAATAAATAATCCATTCTAGATACTCATGGTAGAGATAGACTTGTCCCTTAGCTGTTTCCACGGCAACATTGAACCTCTCTCTCCACCCAAGAAAATTTCCTGAAGAGAATAAATTTTCAGTATACTCATAGACTAAGAGTCTGTCACTGGCTTCTGAATAGAGTCCCTGCATTCTCACCAAGTTCATGTGATAATTTTTCATAGTTTTAAGAGTGAACCATAATCAAAATGATGTTTTTGACCATTGAATTATGATTTGACCATGATCTAATGGTGTTATTCTTTGTCCGAATTTTTAAATCATGGTTTTAGCCATGTATCACACAAGGCAATGTTTTTACATAGGGTTTTTATGCTTTCCAAAGAGCATAAAAACCCCTTTTATAATTATTAGAAATTTTTAGTGCGTTGTTTATAGTGAATATAATCACCATTGAATGATGATTTGTAAGTCCCCCAAGCTCTGTTCTCCAACCAGTGATAAGTAGCGATGCCATAATGTATTACTTAAAAGATCCTGAGTTCGAATCCTTACGACTACTAATAAAAGGTAACTATTAGAGGTTTATCTAACCGTTAACTTCAGAGCCCTAAAAGACTAATTGAGGTGCAGTGAAAGCTGGCTCGACACCCAAAAAACGATTAGGGCATGCAACATTTAATAATCAAATCTACTAAAGTATATAATTACCATTAGAAATATCAGAAAACAAATTATGTCACTGAAACATTTAGGTCTAGACATGCACCGTAAAACGGCTGCAGTATCCACTAATTAACTAAAAACATAGTCAGGCAACAGGATTTTGGACAAGCTCCATAAAAGAAAAAATTAATCTTTATATGATGGAGATCTACCTAGCATGCTTTGAGTAAAACCTTTACTAAATGTTCATTTAAAAGAAAAAAAAATGTGTATTTCCACAAAGATTATCTTAAAATTTCGTTCAGCTTAAACAACAAATGACAGATATTTAAAGAATATTTTATTTTTCGATTCACCTTAAATCAAAATCCTGGTTCCGTCACTCTCAATCGAGCTGCTTAGCTACTTGATAAGTGATTAAATGGAGACATGGTTCTTTGGCACCATTAAAGAAGAGGAAAAGGAAACCACCACGATTGCTCAGGAACGCCCCAATGCTGCCACAAGGGAGCAATACGGGGCGTAAAACGGGGGTCAAATCTAACTTGTTCCGAGTTCTGACCTAGTATAATAAGCTCATGGGAACAGTCTTAATTCACCACCGAAAAACAAAAGAAAACTTCCCTCTCCAGCAGATAGTAGAGGTTCTATCCAGCAATAGTTTTCTTGACCAAAGTAGAGAAGTTTCCATAGCAAACAAGGACATGTATGGTCTTACACAGCTCTAATTCCAATATTTTGGCCTCCCAGTTTTGAGAGAGGTCATCGTCCTCAAGCGTAATATCGATTTTGTTTTGCAAATGCAAAAGTTACAATTCGAGCAATATATCCATGAACAAATATGTAGTCATTTCACTGATGAACATAATTGATGCACAATGCTTATAAGAAGAAGTGAGTAGAGAAATAAATGCAAGAGAATAAAATGTGCTTACATGAATGCTCTACCACAGGCTTTCATGGCAATGCATATTTCTCCGCCACTCAAAAGAAAATCTATAAAGTGAATGGAGTTACAGTTATGCAAAAAATTTGTTCACTAGTTAATAAAGATTTAACATCTTTGCTAGATCCTCTTTCCTAACTTGTTTCTGCACCAGACTCGCATTCAGAGCTCATTACATGCCATCCTCTCAACAAGTCCAAACACTTCCCTACTTAACAGAGCAACCTAAAATCAATGGAGTAAAATCAAACAAACGCCCTTACTCACTTTTGGGAAGAAGCCTGCAGGCCTCAAACATCAGGGTCCAAAAAATCCCAAATAAATCCATCGAAATTATCAAAACCACCATCATGAAATTTCACATTGTGCATAAGATTATCATTAAGTAGCACCACTCTCGTGAGTCTTGCCTCTCTTACTAACTAATACATTTCAAAAACACTTTTCTATAGTAACTAGATGGCTACTATCTTTAAGTTTTCAGAAAATTTTGTAAAGGGTTCCAGTTTTCAAAGTGAATGGATAATTATGTCACCAAAACTGAATTCAACGAAACCTGCTTAAATTAGTGATAGCCTTCAAGTATTTAATCTAAAATAAATCTGACTTACAATTGAAACTTTCAGAGACAAGAAACTTGCAAATTTATGAATGCAAAAACAATAACATAAACAGTGAGGGGTAGTGATTTCATGATACAAATAGGTCAATAAAATACAATAAAGATATCATGATCACAGAGCACTAAACTGAATAGCATCATAGAGAGATGTGAATAAAAAATCGAGACAGATTAAGAAATACTGCTAATAAGAAAATTTGAAATAGAAAAACGTTCCTGACTTTATTTCCAGGACTTAAAAAGAACATGGATATTGCGATTCTTTTTCCAGTTCACAAAACGGTTATTAATCAATCATCAACAAGCATAATACAATAAGACAAGATAGACCATGCGCTTGAAAATATAACACAACATGGAATTCAACTACTTATCAGAACAAATGTTCTCCATAAAATTAAAACTCACTAAGCAAGTTTACAGATATCCTCATAATCAATTGCATTAAGTATTCTCCCATCATAGGCACCCTTCTCTATCTTCACCTTAGCACAGAATTTATCAGTATCAACTCCCAGCAACCTTGCATTTGAGCCACGATAAGCCCCATTCACAATCTTCACTAAACCACCAATTTGTGGAATGACGGTCTCCAGCTCATCCTGATCCACTCTCAGCACATGTTTGTTATCAAGCATCTCAATCTCCCCAACATACTTATCGATAACCTTCCTCACAACACCCTTCTGCTTATAGTATCCTTTTTTGGCCAAGGCTTTGCTCAGGACCTTGACAATAATGCCCTCACACAACCAATAATCTTTCCGGTTCATTTTTTCCTTGACCTTCTCTTCCTCTCTCATCATCTCCTCCAATGCAGAGTTTCCATTAGTTTTGTTGTTTTCTTTGCCAATCTTTCTTTTATTACTACTGTCAACCTCTTCAAAAACCAATTTACTGCTACTAACAATGCTGCTATTATCTTTGTTCACCAACGAGGATGATGAACCGAGAGAAAACCCTACCTTAACTCCAGCCTCCAAATTCAACTCCCTTGGGGGGTCTTCTCCCAAATTAGAATCAGATTTTGTAGTTGTTAATTGCTCTGATGCCGCAAGCTCAATCTGCTTCCTAATCTCCCTCTCTTGCTTCTCTTCCTCAACCATATCCAACTTAATCCTCTTATTTTTCATCCTCTCCTTGAAAAGGGTCTCGGAATCTCTATCGATATAGGTAATGAACCACCCTTTGGGTGTCTCCTCAACCTTACACTTACCAGTCCGTCCCAAATATTTAACAAACTCAGTCAAAGAAGTCCATGTAGTGGAATTCATATGAACGTGATGTCTATCATGGATGTACTCATTATAAACAACAGTAGCAGCCACACGACTAAAACGATGGCTGCGTTTCATGAGTTCGAGAAAAGTCTCCTCGAATTCTTCAGAATACCCATCAACAATGCGATCAGGGTTTTGCCCAAAGATTTGCATCTGGCGCTGGTGGCTTTCGCTCATGCAGTGGCATTTGAAACCGTTCTCATCTCGGCATTGCTTCTGACACATCTGGCAATACCATCTAAGCTTCTGCAATCCTTTCGCTTTAATTCTATTGGCAATTGCCTTTGGTGTCAAGAACTCATTCTTCCCCATTGCTCGATTCACCAAAATCAAACTCACCTCAACCACCAAAGAGCCTTTGTATTTTATCTCTGCAAATACATCAATATAAGAATGAAGAACTAAAATTTAAAGCATATAAATACCTAATTTTCAGCTTGTAAGGCTTCAAAATTCTCATATAAAACACAGAAATAACTCTTATAAAACCCTAATTTCGGTTTTCAAAATTTCAAAAACTGAAAACTAGGGTTTCCAGAAACCGCAATTTCACCGTTCGAAAATCAATAATTTTACAGATTTTAATACAAATCTACTCTTTTACCTTGTTATTGTTCTGTTTTCGAGCAGCCCCTTCTTCTTCTCTTCGCTGTTACTCCTTCGTTCTTGGTCCAGCCGTTTCAAACCAGGCAAGAATCAAGATCCCTACAAGTTACAGACGTTAATGGAATCTGTTATGTCAAACGGTATTCTGTATGTAAAGACGAAAATACCCTTGACATCACAACACACTAACGTTGCACTGTGAATTGCACATTTATTCAAAAATAAATAAATAAATAAAATCACCAATACAAATACACCCAGAATCTATAAAATCAAAATCCCTTGATCTCTCCTCCACCAACAAACCCAAATAAACCCAGTCAGTACATCAATAACAAAACCAAAACTAACAATTCACCCAACTTCAAATTCATGGACATACCAACTAATAAAATTCTCTAGTCTTGTAGCGTCACGACGACAACATATGAAGTTCTAATAGAAAAAGATATATCGTCAAATAAAGGCTTTGAAATAAAAAAAATATCGATGGTTGTGGTGCGTGACAAGGACATGGTCGAGGGAGGCAATAACAGCTTATTGCCACCTATGCTTTCGGTGAATAGAGATATTAACGTAAATGTTTTCGCCTGTACTGTTAATAACGTCCGTTAGATTCAAGGGGTTAAATGTATTACTACTGTTTATGGTGATCATTACAAGCCTTGAGAATTCTTCTAACTTCAATAAATCTAAAAGCTTTATCAAATGTGAAAAAAAACCCCTTATTAGGTTATAATATATTTTTTTGTTTTCTATTTTAGAAATAAATTAATACTTTTCAAATAACTTGGGTTTTTATAATTTGTAATTGGGTTTAATTTCAATATATTTTTTTTATACAATTAAACAAATTGGATTAGGATTGAGCTAATTTGTGCCTCTACTTTAGTTTGAAAATAGTATCATTAAAGCCTATTGTGTTAGGCTCAAAGGGCCTACAAATATAAAGCCGGAATCAACTAGATCAATGCAATTATTCTCCTAGTTGAAAAAAAAAAAAAAAAAAGCGGTCAAAGTTGGTCAACCAAATATAATGAGACCAAAACATGAAATTTTAGGTCAAACACTCTAGTAACGGATTATGGGTATACTTAGATTCAAATGTTTGACATAACAAATGAAATGACTACGCTGATAGCTCCATTTGCGTAATTGTAAATCCGTGCTTAACTTGACATGAAATTTGGTACTCGATTTTTGTTTTTAGTGAACAATTTTCTTACGTCTACTGATTTCATTTTCTTGACATGATAGAGAATGTAAAAAAGAGTGAAAGTGTGAAGGGCCCATTCGGTAATTGCACTTTGGTTTAAAAAAAATATATTTTTTGTGTCTTTAATTTAAGCTTTGGCCACTAATTCAAAGGAAACTAGTATTGTTTAAAGAATAGAATGGCACAATAATGTGGAATATGCGACATGGAACTTCGTATTTTATTTCAATTTTACCTTTTAGCCAGGCCCACCAGGGCCCAAAATTCAATTCTAGTACCGGTAACCACTAACCACACATTTAAATTGATGAAAGCATCATGATTTGATTTGAGTCAAAACGATAGTGACCCTTGGATCACGCGACTAAACTAAACAGACTTATTTCACTAATCACGAGACTAAAACCCCTATAAATGACAAAACATTCAAAAACTTTATTCCTTTTAATTATTATTTGATCTTAAACATCGTTTTCTACCCTTTAACCCATACAGTGATACATAACCGAATAAATTAAATTAAAGATTAATTACATCATTCATACGATTTATTAAATCGTATTTAAATTGTAAATGGTTTAACACATACTTGAGCACACACTTACTTTTTTACACAAAATATAAAACAATTTTTAAGCCATTTGATCAAAGAACTTTCAATGGTTAAGATTCAATACAACTTGTATAATTCAACGATTTAAAAATTATTAAAAAATGGACTCCCAATGTTAACCCTATATATATAATCCTAATAAACATTTATAATATCAAAAAAATTACTTATAAAAGACAATCTCACTAAATCTTTACGACGGTAAGATAAATAAATTAAAAATAATTATATAAGTGGTAATTTTAACAAAATTACTTATAGTAATAACAATTATGAATAAATTATAATTCTTCTCATTATAATTAATATAAATTATTTTAAATAAGTTTTTATTTTTTCTAGCTATTATTCTTCTCAAAATTTATACCAAATTTTTTACCTTAAATAATTGGTAATTTTTTACCTTAAATAATTGGTAATAAATTAACAATGTATTAAATAATTTGACAATACTTTAAAGATGACACGTCATTCATGTTTATTTTCTCGTTCATCACGATCGTCCTGTTTCATGTGAAATAAGAAAGTAAAAGATTACCAAAGCGCAGGAGGGGTACTAGTGAGTATTATAGTGAGACCCATAATTTATTATTACTACGAAGTGATTTGTAAAAGCCGTTTTGATTTTGTTTTGGCCCCATTGCCAGGCCTGACCTGACCAGGGAGAGAGAGAGAGTTCAGGCCAAAAGTGAAAAATTATTTTCAAAACTCAAAGTTCAAAAAAATACACATTAAAAAAATAATACAAAAAATTAATTTTTTTTTTTTTCTGAAAATCTTATTCTAGTTTATTTTCTTGTTACTCTCCATTTTGTGAATGGAATCCACAAACACTCTTATTTCCTCTTCGATCTGTAAGTATATTTATTTCGACGTGATTCACCTTGGTTTTATTCCTTTTTTTTGTGATTTTGAATCTGGGTTTGCGATTTTTTGATTTTTGATTTGTGGAAATGGGTTTGAATCTTAGGGTTTCGGGAGTGTTAGGGTTTGACAGTTCTAGGGTTTTGCTTGGACAGCTATGGATCTTTGCATCGAGGGGATTTGATTTGTGGGGCTTTGAGGAATTTTTGTTTCTAGGGTTTTTTGTTATGGCGAGAAAATGTGCGAAATGGGAATGATTTATTGTTTTGATATTTGTATTTTGAGGTTATTTGGAGACATGAAAGCCTCATTAAATGAAAGTTTAGGTAATTTGGTGTGGTGATATTGTGTCTTGGTTAAGGGTTTGAGTTGGCTTTGTTGTGTGTTTGGAGTTTTGAGTTGGGTTTGGGGAAGATTACGATGGGTTGTCTCTGTTGCTGAGGATAAAAAATTGTGGGAGAATTTATTTACTCATTTATATTTATTTGATACAAATGCACCCCTTGGTAAAGCTTTCAGTTTCTGTTTATCAGCCTAGTTGGATCAGTTTCTAGTTTTGCGGAAGCCAGAACAACATGAAATATTGTTTTAGAATTCTTTAGGAAAGGATACAGCATTAGGAAACAACATAACGAGATTTTGATTTATCAATAATTGTTCTCTTTGTGGGTTGTTTCAGGTTTGGTGCATTCTTCATTCTAGTATCCTGCTTTTACAGTGGTATTGGTTCATGATGGCGGACACAGGTTCGGTTGATGTGATTCTGGAGTTTTTGAGGAGAAATCGCTTTACAAGAGCTGAGGCAGCTTTGCGCAGTGAGCTCAGTAACCACCCTGATTTGAATGGCTTCCTTGAGAGACTTAACTTTGAAGAGAAGGACTCAACTGAGGTGTTGGCAGAGAAAAATGGGAGCAAACCGGCAAGTGGGAATCAAGGTTCAAGTTCACAAAATAGTGGTGAAATTTCTAAGGAACTCATTGTGAAAGAAATTGAGTGTGGGACTGGTAGAAATGGTTCTGAAAGCAAATGGAGAAATGCTGCTTCTAGTGGGGAACATAATAAGCTTAATGAGGCTATTGGGACTAATGAAAAGAGCTTCACTTTTTCCAAAGGTTCAGAGGACACTGTGCTGGATTTGTACTCTTGGAATAATTATAGTTCTAGCAATGGACCTTCCGATCCTCACCGAAAAGATGGTGGCAGTAGTACCAATAACTTCCCGGAGCTTCAGATTTCTGAACAGTCAAGATACCCTACAAATGAAGTTCCTGATTCTGGTAAAGTCAATTTGAAACCTCGGGATTTAGATTCAGTAGAAGAGATTCTCTTTCCTGGTGAAAAGAGGACTTCATGGGTTGAAAGTACTAGTGCCAATGTAGAATCCAAGTATGAAAGTTTTCATACAAGTGAATCACATCAACTTAAGACTGGTGTTACATACTCTAAAGAAAGCTTTGGGAACAACCCGTGGTCAAGAAATGAGGAATCGACAAATTCATCTTCGGATCTGTGGAAAGACTGTTCTGTCAAGACTGTTTTTCCATTCTCTAAGGGGGATGTGTCTACCAGTTATGACATCATTGCTGCTTCTGACAAAAAGGAAGGTAAGAAGAAAACAGATACAGTTGATGTGCGAGCTGCAATTAAGCAGCAGGTGGATGAGGTTGGAAGAGCTTTATACTATGGGAAATCTCAGGGGAATTCTGAGCAGAAGAATATAAGCAGTATAGGTTTTCCTCTAGCTTCTGATAATCCCAGGGAAGAGTTCCCTAGGCTGCCACCGGTTAAACTGAAGTCAGAGGACAAGCCATTGAATGTTAATTGGGATGAAAAATTTGAGCGCGATGGACCAGGTGCAAAGCTCATTAGTGCTGATAGTACCTTACTTATAGGGTCATTTCTGGATGTTCCTATTGGACAAGAAATCAACTCTGCAGGTTTGTCATATGATAAATGATTGGATAAATTTGCCTAGGTTCTCTACGGAATATTGCTCTTTTTACTGTGTGCTTATTGGTAGATTATCTAGGGCACCTTTGCATTTACTTGATTGAACCTGTTATCACTTACCAGATTTCTGATCTGGTGTTTATTTTGGCTGGGAAAGTTATATTTATGGCTTAATTTTTTATTTCTGAAAAGAGAAATATATGTTATATTGAAAGTCTTTTCTTTGCATAGAGCTCAGTTATCTAATTTGTTGCTGTATAAGGTCGTCGTTGACATTGGAAGACACCATCTAGTTTAGGTGGTAAAGCTTAGGGTTTCAAAAGATGATATATTGTGGGTTCTCTTGTGAATGACCAAAAAGAGAGAGTGAGAATGGAAGCATAGGCTAAACCTTGCTTGAAACAAGCATGCTCCAAAAACCTTCAAACATCTGCTTCAGTCACATGCCACCTAGAAAAAGTATCAAAAAATAACAAAAACAAAACCTTTAATATTGTTCTTTTATGCAGCCAAAGGAGTTTTTTTTCTCTCTTTTAGTTGTTTCCTGCGAAATTTCAATCTTGAGAATTAGTTTTTATTGTGGCATCCTTGTGCTATCTATTGAATTCAAGGTTTACATTCTTCTGAGATTGATTTTTATATATGAGGATTAAACTGATCTTTAATTCTTTTACTCAATGAAAATTCGAGTTATATGATGCCTAGTGCTCTCTCACTAATGGCAGGCTCTTATTTTTTTTCTTCCTCCAGCCACCTTTCACCGTTCAAAGTTTTTGCTGTGTTCTTCTTTTTCATTGATCATTAAATGAGCCCCTAAGACCTAAGTTCTTTATTTCAGCTCTAGTCCGATTAATTCTTAATCACCTCCAAATCAGCTTCTGTCTCACCACCTTCCCCTTGCAAAATATCCTTTAAAAGTGACCTACTTAATATCATTTACTTTAGTGCTTCTGGTAGTAAACTAATTATTTTTTATATGAAGCTATAATAATTGCATCTATGAATTTCATGGTAGTGTTTCTTTTTACGGTGTTTGTATCTAAGTTCTTTTTATTTATTTATTCATTCACATTGAACATCTAAATGAAACACCTCTTGGGTAGGTTATTATTATTTTTGATATCTGATCACATTAAACTTATTGCATTACATGTTTAGCCTTTGATCCCTGCTAACTTTATTGTTGTAATACACACCCATGGCAGATGAAGCAATGTCCCTTTCACAGGATAAGAAACAAAGAAAATTGTTCAGGGAATCCCCATGCTTAGTATACTCGTTCTTCCCTGGACAATTTTCTTTGTTTCTTATCCTGTGAGAGGACATTGCTTCATCTGTTATATATACGTTCAATGTTTTATTTTCAATAAATTGTGACATCCATTAAATAAATGGGAACTTCTTAATTGCATCTGTTATGCACTTACATATTACATAGCAAATAATACTTGATAGCATATTACAGCCATTAAATATATGATTTTTTAGTTATTATATTATAAACAATAATAAAGATGCTTAGTGGTCACTAGTTATTCCCTCTTAGGTTTATACGGGACATGTTTAAGCAGAAGCATGCTCACTTGTTTTCTCCAGATTATTAGATCTGTGTGAATAGTTTTCATTAGCTTTCAGGATCCTGCATTAGGATATTCTCTACCTTTAATTTTTGTTCTGCGGTCATCTGTGAAATAACTTTTAATTTTTTGGTGATATAGGTGGAAAGAGGACTGGAGGAGGCAGTTGGTTGTCTGTAAGCCAGGGGATTGCGGAGGATACATCAGATTTGGTTTCTGGTTTTGCTACTATTGGTGATGGTTTGAGTGAATCTGTTGACTATCCACACGAGTATTGGGACTCGGACGAATATGATGATGATGATGATGTTGGATACATGAGACAACCTATTGAGGATGAGGCATGGTTTCTGGCTCATGAAATTGATTACCCCAGTGACAATGAAAAGGGAACAGGACATGGGAGTGTTCCAGATCCACAAGATAGAGGTCCGACAAAAGATGAGGACGATGATCAATCGTTTGCTGAGGAAGATTCATACTTTTCTGGTGAACAGTATTTTCAATCTAAAAATGTTGAACCGGTCACAGCTTCAGATGATCCGATTGGGTTGACAGTGACTGAAATGTATGAGAGGACTGATAATGATTTAATAGATCAATATGATGGACAGTTGATGGATGAAGAAGAGTTGAATTTGATGCGCTCAGAACCAGTCTGGCAGGGATTTGTTACTCAGACAAATGAACTCATCATGTTAGGAGATGGGAAAGTTCTAAATGAGTGTGTTAGACCGCGGTTAGATGATATATGCATGGATGATGATCAGCATGGTTCTGTTCGGTCAATTGGTGTGGGAATCAACAGCGATGCAGCTGAAATGGGCAGTGAAGTACGGGAAAGCTTGCTTGGAGGTAGTAGTGAAGGGGATCTGGAGTATTTTCGTGATCGCGATCGTGATGTTGGAATTGGTGGCTCCAGACTGTCTCATCATGAATCTGACAAGAAATATATTGACAGAGCAAGCAGGGATAAAAAGAAAATCAGTAAACAGGATTCCAGTAAATATATGATTATGAATGATAAAGGAACATGCGCAAAGGTGAAAAATCTTACTGATGTGGGATTTTCGTTTCCTCCCCCACTAAGAGATGGGCAGTCGGTGCAGGCCAGCTCTAGTAAATCATTATGGTCAAACAACTGTGATCCTGTTATTAGTGATGAAACTGATGAACGGTTGAATGCATTGATGGGGCCTGATGACATGCTTGCAACATGGAGGCAGAAAAGCAGTGATTCTTCAACTGTTAAAAGTTCTAGGGATGAAAATAATGCAAGTGCTGTAAGATCAGCAAATTCTTCTCCCTCAACTCTTTCAAACTATGGTTATAGTGAACGAGAGCATGTCAAGAGAGAAGAGGATGAAAAAATTAGTGCTCTAAGGGAAGAAGATCCGGGAGTGTCACTTGAAGATGAAGAGGCAGCTGCTGTCCAAGAGCAAGTGAGGCAAATAAAGGCTCAGGAGGAGGAATTTGAGACTTTTAATCTCAAGATTGTGCATAGGAAAAACAGGCATGTCTCTTACAAATACATTTTACTTGTCAATTCCTTGATCATGTTATTTGCTGGTGATTTTGCATACATAGTTGCTGGATTTACATCTAGATTGAACTTTAAAATGCTGCTTGCTCAAAAGTTATGATTTTCTTTTTACTATTATTTTGTAGGTTTTAAATTGATGTACCTTGAAATACTCTCTTATTTTCTCTAATTTCCTAACATATCAACAGCATCCTCAAGTATCTCTGATAATAATCTACCGTAATTGTTGTACATGTCTGATGATTGCTGGGTGGGCCCTTGCTGGTTGTGTATCTCCTTGTACCCTTGTACAGTTAACGGAGACTTTCCCATGCACCAAGATTCATGCACTGACTAGTCAACCATGGAAACAGGGATAGAGATGTTATAAATGGAGAAAGGATGATATGAGTTTGAGCTTCTTGGTTAGCTAATCATGTATTGACTTGCCTTGTTGCATCTAAACCTTTTGTCAAGTGTTCATTCGATGGTGCTTTTGCCTTCGTATTTTTCCATTTTTGCTGGGATCTTCATGAGCTTTCCATTTTGGTGAATTATATTTTGATATTTAATTTGCAAAAACATGAGAAGTTTTTATTTTCTTAAAGGGACCTGCATCTGTTTTCTGCTTGGTGAATGTAGGATGAAGAGGCAAAATTTTTTTTTTTCTTTTTCTTTTAAGAAGGATCTTCTTTTAAGTAGTGATAGAATGTCTTCCTTATTGGAGGTAATTGATTTGTAAATTTTCTAAGGAAGTATGATATGCAAACTTTTATTTATTTATTTTTAAATTTCAAGGTATTGTGTAGATATTACCCCTTTTCTGATTTGCTGTTTTCTTTGTGCATACTTAGTCTATGTACCTGTCTAATTTTCATCCTTTAACATAGTTCAGCAGCTTCTTGAGAATAAAAGGTAGGGTTGTGCTCTGTGCTGGTGGAGAGGACCCTCTCCTGCAGGAGGAAGGGATGGTTTAGAAGTGTTTTAGTTACCCTTTTTTATCTCTCTTTAATAATAAGTAAATGACTCTCTTCTATACCAAAATACTTGATCTCTTCAACTGTTGTCATGTATACTCCGGTGAATAGAATCGCTTATTTAGCATTTTAGATAGACATTCATGCTTTGTGTGTGGTGACAGCTGTGCTCTTTATGTGGTAAACTGCTGCTATTAGCTCGTTTGATTCCAATGGATTTTTTTGCCTGAACTACTTGTCTTTGTTCTCAGAACTGGCTTTGAGGAGGACAAGAACTTTCATGTTGTTTTAAATTCTGTTATAGCTGGTCGCTATCACGTTACGGAGTATCTTGGATCTGCTGCTTTTAGCAAAGCTATACAAGCACATGACCTTGCATACAGGCATGGATGTTTGTGTGAAAATCATAAAAAACAACAAGGATTTTTTTGATCAGAGCCTTGATGAGATAAAGCTTCTCAAGTATGTCAACAAGCATGATCCTGCCGACAGATACCACCTTTTGCGATTATATGATTACTTCTACTATCGAGTATGTAGAGTTTTTCTTTGATTGTAATGTCAATGCTCCCTTTTAACTTTCTCCATGTCCATATACTTGTGCTTATGCCTTTATTTTGTTTTTACCTCTTTTTTTTTTTTTTGTTTATTTATCTATTAACATTTCACTTATCACTAAGAATTGGAGTGAGATTTGTTCCATGCTAATACCAACAACCCCTTGGGTTGTCTTGAGTGGTGAAGGCCTTCGGTTTCAAGAAAGAGGTAATGGGCACAATTCCCCTTGGAGCTGGCAACTTGGGATATTATATCCTGCCTGCTTGTTCTTGACTATCAAGATTTAGGGTCCTGCAAAAATCCTCTGATTAGAATTCATTCCCTTACCAAAAGTCAAGGAAATTCAGGGTATCCAAAAAGAGAAAAAAAATACTATTTCTGATCTACCTATATGTGTGGTCATGTAGTGCAGACTTTCAAGACAATACATCTCACTACACTTCTTCCCAAGTTTGATAATTTAATTTTTCATCAGTGCTTTAACAGTTGTCCTAGTCGTAAAGGACATTGTTTGGTTAATGTATTATCATTCACTCTCTCATCCTGATTTCAATATATTGCATTTTGTTCTTGTATTTAGAATTGGAGAATGGTTATTATATGAACATTTCTGAACTGATTGAAACTATAAACTGACTGCTACTTGTCATTCTCTTACTGCGTGCATGTTTCCTATTAATTTACTTATTTGCTGGAGGTGAATGGTTCTTAGAGCAAAATATGTTATATATTATTGATGCTCTTAGTGGGATGTGGTATGTGGTATGTATGCAATAAATTATTCTGTGAGAAGTGCATGCTGAATTAATTATTAGCTGACTTCCTGTTATTTTGTAGGAGCATTTGTTGATAGTGTGTGAACTTTTGAAGGCAAACTTGTATGAGTTTCATAAATTTAATAGAGAGTCAGGAGGGGAGGTCTACTTCACAATGCCGAGGTTGCAGGTCAGTTGGTTTCTATTTTCACTGCCACAGTATTTCATTTATTTTTCCTGATGGTTTGTAATCTCTTGAAATATCTTCTCTGCAGTCGATTACTATCCAATGTTTGGAAGCTCTTCAGTTCTTGCATGGTCTTGGCCTTATACATTGTGATCTGAAGCCTGAAAATATATTGGTGAAAAGTTATAGTAGATGTGAGGTGAAGGTCATTGATCTTGGGAGTAGCTGTTTTGAGACAGATCATCTATGCTCCTATGTTCAATCAAGATCCTATCGTGCTCCAGAGGTTATCCTGGGGCTTCCATATGATAAAAAGATAGACATATGGTCTCTTGGCTGCATATTAGCGGAACTTTGTACTGGAAATGTAAGTATAAGCCTTTCAGAGACACTAATTATTATTATTTCCTTTATTGTGTGTGAAGTATGAATCATAAGATGCGATAAGTTTCTTATGTGTCAATTTGATAGTGGTAAAGGTGCTGGTGAGATACCAATGATTCATGGTCAGAAGTGTTGTAACTGGCTGGAAATTTTGTCCTCAAGGCTTTTTTTTTTTAAATTTTTTTTATCTTCTCTTTTTGAGAATATAATTTCTGATAGTTGGTATTCATTTATGAAATACTGATTGTGAAACTAATTTATTTGCCTTGCTTGAACCTAAATTTTGTCTTGAAATGCTTGTTTGTTAGGTTATTGTTGCATTGATTTTTTCTCATATGGCCTTGACAGCGACGCATGTGTGTTTCGTGGGAATAAATTGTGATATTACACTCAGATTAAATTCAAATGTGATTCTTGCATTTTCTATTTTGAATAATTTTTTAGTCAGGGACTTGGATTATCTGAAGTATATATATCTTCTGTTTGCCTGTGTAATTTCCAAGCCAGTTGAAATGCATGATACAATGAGCATATCTGTAATTATTTCACCTGAGTTTTTATTATTAGTTGTAATATTTAGGGCAATTTGGTTATGAGTGAAAACTTTCCTGGATGTAGGTCCTTTTCCAAAATGATTCCCCTGCAACGTTACTGGCACGGGTGATTGGAATCATCGGCCCCATTGAACAAAGCATGCTTGCCAAAGGACGGGATACATACAAATATTTTAGTAAAAATCACATGCTTTATGAACGGAATCAGGTAACAACCGCTCTGGTTTTGAATACTTTTATGAATATGCTATTATTATGCGTCTACGCAATATTTATTTGTCATTCCAAAAAGACAAGTCTTTACTACATAATGTCTTTGCAAGCTTGTGATTTTGTAATGTATGCTAAAAGTGATTCTATCTGGTTGACTGGGCATGCTGGAATTATCTGTTTGCCTAAATAATTAATTATTGCTTGCCTTACTCCTGCCATGTGTTAGCAGAGGTACCTGAGCTTTGAAGAGATTTATGAATTTTTTTTGACACCGTATGATTAGCTACCTGCCTTAATTTTTGATTGCCCATGTGTTGATTCAATACCTTCATATTCCTGTATCATCTCCGCATCATTAGTCTTGATTATGATGTTTTGTATAACATTCTTTTTTCACTATTTTTAACTTCTGTGAGTGTCCTGAACTCTGATTACCCTACTTACCATAAAACTTGCTTTAGCAATCGGTTCAGAATATTATGACAGTATAGTGCCCTGAGGCAAATGATACATTTAACAACTTCTTGCACATCTACCACTTTCTGTTTAATGTTGAAGGAAAAAGTTTAAGATAGCATTTGAGGGGACAAGATATTTTTGTTCACCTGGATACCTGTTTAGCAAAAGTTTCACTCGAAGCATGATAATAGAACTCAGTCATCCAATTATTTATTTTCTTTGATGGAGCATTTTCCTACCGAGTGTTTGTTAAAGTATTATTATTGTCATATTTGTCTGACTGTATTCTAGTCAATTGTTTGATACAGAAATTCTTTTACAGTGCTTGTCTTATCAAATTGTATGTGTAAATAACATGTTCCTTGCCATACTCTTTAATTCTTCAGGAAACCAACAGACTTGAATACCTGATACCCAAAAAGACATCCTTACGGCACCGATTGCCAATGGGAGATCAGGGCTTCATCGACTTTGTAGCTCATTTGCTTGAAGTAAATCCTAAGAAGCGCCCTTCTGCATTGGAGGCTCTGAAGCACCCGTGGCTATCATACCCTTATGAACCCATATCAGCTTGATCCGTCAGAAAACTCTCTTGGTGAAGACATTTTGCTGCTGCCCTCAAGTGTTTTGGGGTTTTGGGTGTTGTCTTTTCGAGGGGGAAGGAGCCACATTTGATTACTAACTCAAATCGGTCATCTATTTAAAAAGTGATCTTCAACAGTTTTTTCCGGCCCTTCACACACGCCAACACAAAGCGGTTGGAAAGGTGTGTTTGAATGATTGGTGATGTATGATTTTCCTTCCCCTTACCATTAACAAGTTGTATTTCTTCAATTTGCCATTATCAAGAATGTAATTTTGCACGTACCGTGTAATTTAGGGATTCCTTCATCGCGCTTTGTTTGATGTGGTGGTAGGGGAATCTTGTTGTACATGATGTGTGATAATTCTTTTAGGTTATTTAGTAATAGCTTGTGAAATAGCTGCTGCTTATCCAATTTTGATTGGCTTTTGACAAATTTTTTTACTGCTCTATATCAAAAGCTTGGAGCAGCAAGCCCAGTGAGAACCTTTCATTTGTGTGCCTTCTCTGGTATTGTTGCATCGCCTGGGCTCTCTTGACATTCTTTGGCATATCATGCCATTATTCCACCTAAAAATTTAGTTGACATCGTTGAGCTCTGGGTTTATTGTTAGTTTATTACATAAGAGCATAACCCAATATGACACTAATGTAAGATTTTTATATAACCTATTTTGATCTTTCTAATTTTCTTTTGATTTTACCTCGTCGATTCTTATTATACATTTATACTACATCAGTTTGTGTGAAAGAGGCTGTGCAGATAGTTTTTGAGATAGATTGAGATACGTTGGTAGAGAGAGTTATGGACTATTAGATACAAGGGTTGAGTGGATCATAATCACAAGATGTTTTCAACCATTGAATTATGATTTGTAAGTTGATTTGACCATGATCTAATGGTGTTATTCTTCGTACGAATCATTAAATTATGGTTTAAGCCATGATCAAATGGGTAATGTTTTTACGTAAGGTTTTTATGCTTTTCGAAAAGCATAAAAAAGCCCTTTTATAATTATAAAAAATCCTAAAAATTATTAAAAATTTATATTGCAGGGTTTATAATGAATATAATAAGATTTTGAAAAAGTTTAGTTGCCCTTCAAATTAAACAATTTCGCAAGGGGTTGAAACCTTGTTATAAGATGACATTATTTGATGTATCAATTGGCATGGACATGTCTTAACATTTAATGAACATGTGCAAGAAGCTATAAATTTAATTCCATTATTAAAGTCTCAATCATTCCATATATGAATTCACCCCCATTTAAAGAGGAGTTGGTGGCCTGGTGGGTTCAAATAGAGTATTGAAGGAGCATAACTTTTTTTTTTTTTTTTTTTTCCATATTTTATAACAAATCATATGCTTTTTGTAGTTTCCCTTCTTTACAAAACCCATAGATTAAGATGGAATATGTCACGTCGTCTGAATTAGGTCTTTTTGAGGCAACTTTCTAAATATCTCCCAAGCAATTTTGATCATTCCATTTTTACACAACCTGTCAATGATCATGCTGCTAAAGATTTCAATATTAACTTCAAACTCGTAGTTCTCTAAAGTACGAAAAAAAATTTCTGCCTCGAGAACATAATTGTTCTTGTATAGCCCATCAATCAAAATACATTGACGTACTTGAATTCGGTGCAACATTATTAAGTTTCATCTGGCCAAATAGTTTTTGGGCATCTTCAAACTTTATTTGTTAGAAAAAGACTAGTTAACAAACTATTGTATGTAGGAAATGTTGGTCTAATTCCCTTTGAAATCATTTTCATGCGAAGATTCATAGCATTCTCTAGTTTCCTATTCAAGCAATAACCATCGATGAAAGTGTTATAAGTACATGTGTTTGGTTCTAATTATTGATTAGATCAAATCCAATATTGAACTAAAATCTAACTAGATTCAACTTCAATTAGTTTTGACGATACTCTTATTAAGTTCCTCATACAAAATTGGGATAAAAAACTTCAACTTAGACCTAGGCATTTGTGACTGGTCCCAAAAAAGGGCCCAAAAAACCGGTCCTAGGACTAGTCCTCACAAGGACCGGTTTTACGAGGCTTGGTCCCAAACCCGAACCATGCCCATGAAGGAGGGACCAGTCCCTAGATCGGGCCCTCCTCCAAGGCCCGAGCCAGGGCTGGGACCCAAACCCCTTTGCATTTTTTTAAAAAAGTCCTCTAAAAAATATCTAAAACCCCCTATAATTTTGAAATTGACAAAGATATTAAGGGTTAAATTGATAGTTTACAAAATTTACTAATCTTTAGGGGTGCAAATGAATTTTTCAGGCCCCTAAAAATTATTAAACCCCCCTACATAATTTTATTTAATCCCCAAATATAAAAAAAAGTTGGGGGTGGAACAAAATTTTCCAAGCCTATGGTCCGGGCCCTGAAATTTCTCATGGGCTTGGGACTGATCCCAAGGCCATGAGTGACTAGTCCCAAATGGGACCAATCCCAATCGGGCCCAAACCCAAACCCGATTAGGACTGGTCCTTGCCCAAGTCCTACTTCTACAGGTAAATGAAACTTCATCATGATAATCATAAATGATTCTTTAATAGTGGAATTAAATGTTCAACCAAACTTTTGGTTAAACCTTGAACTACAATTATGTTACCCCAAGCAAGGTTACACATTTAATTGATTTTTAGATAAAAGATCTTGCATAAATGATAATTGCTTGTAGGTATAAAGTAACTAATGATAATTTTAAAAAACATATAAATGAAATAATTTAAACCTGATTAATAATTAAGAGATGTTGAAATATTTAATTATTAACTTTAGAAATAATCATATTTTACTTAAAACATTAAAAACTTTATATTTTATCAAAACTAGCAATTTAAAATGAGAAAATATTTAGAGAGACCGCAATAATTATTTAAAACGAATTTTATTTTTAGTCAAATGTTTTAAAATTTATAATGTGATATAAACAAGGGGTACATCCTTTATAATAAACCTTAAAGTGTTTTTAATTGAGACAAAATCAAAATAACGCTATGTCGGTAAAACTAAGTTTTTTTGGGTTAAAAAGTAATCAAAATAAATTATTCATAGAAATAATAAGGAATAAAAAAAAAAAAAATTAAAGTTGGTAAGCAAAAATTGAATGAACCATAACAGATCACCAACAGTGTAATATTTTCGAAATAAAGTTGATAACTTGGGTATTAATTGATGGTAAATAAAATACACTAAATGACAAAATCTGTCAACTAACGCCAAGGGTATTGGATAATTCTTCAAATGTGAGGGGAGGTCAAGGTAATTTTCCATACCTTTGGGGTGTGAGTGACTTAAACTGAAATCTAGATAGGTGGGATAATACTCCTTTTAAAAAATAAGACACCACATCTTTTTTTTTTTTTTTTTTTTTAATGATTTCAAAATAACTTCTATGTAGAATCTTATAAAAAAAATATATATATTTTTCTTTCTTTCCCATAATTTTTAACTTCAAAAGTAATTTTTGAATATTATTTGAAGGCGGGTCACGACACTCCAAATATCCTTATTAGATTATATTAGTTATGGGTGAGACATCCATGATGGGATCTACTCAATATAATACATTGCGTTGTGATAACTGTCAAACTAAGCTGCAGCAGTCGCATGTATATAAGAGTCTTTATTGATGAAAAACTCTATTAACTCTGTTAGGCTTCATTTGTTTCAGTTTTGAGAATACTACTTTTAGTATTCCCAAAAAAGTTAAACAGTAAATTACCCAAAAACTCAGATTTTTGGGAATACTACTCCCAATATTATTTAACTTTTTTAAACCCCTTAAATTTAATAATTTAATTAAATACCCCTAAATATTTTTTTTAAAATTACAAAAACACCCCAATAATCCACATTTACAGTTATTCCACCACCGCCTGGGAAAATGGCGAATGAACTGTAGGATGGCGACTGCCGGCTGAATCACGGCCTGGTGAGTCGTCCGATCTAGCCTTTTGACTGAGATCCACGGTGGATCTGGCCGGAAAAGGCCAGATCTAAGGCCAAAGATCTGGCCGTTGACGGCCAGATCTTTGGCCGTGATATGGCCAAATCGCGATCGTTGACGGCCAGACGATCGGCCATAGATCTCGGTTTGCCGCGGCAGATCCACCGTGGATCTAGCTGGAAAAGGCCATATCGGCGCATGACCGGCAAGATCCAGCCGGTCATGCGCCCATAAGGTGACTTTGGCCACCTCCGGTGGTGGTGGCCGACTGGAGGTGTTTGAGGGTGGGTTAGGGGTATTTTTGTTAACTTTTAATGTTTTATTATAGGGGGTATTTTATAAAAAAATAAATATATAGGGTATTTTATTAATTTATAAATCCTACATCGTAATACCCGTCTAATTCAACTTTTTTTTTTAACTTTTTTCAAAAAACTTTTCCCTAAAACCCCCAAATTTTAAACCAAACGGAGCCTTAATCTCTAAATTTCTCTCTTCATTCACATTTGTTATTGAAATTGAAGAAGATGGTGGTTTGTGCTTGTGATTGACAAAAATGAGGTATTTATGCTGTGATTTTTTTATTGCAATTCTTTTACAAAATGTAATTGCAATAATGATACGTTGATATGATCTTGAGATTGAATTAAGAAATCTGTTATTCTTAATTTACTAACAAATTATTCTACAAAATTTTATTGCATCAGAATTCTTATACAAACACTGAATGATTGGAGCATAAATCAGCAATCTGAGTTGGAAAAAATAGGAGAGAAATAATAAGACAGAAGCCCCAAAATTTATAAAAAAATTCTATCATATTCAAACTTCAAAGATTCTGAAATTAAATTTGAATATGAATTAAATTAAACAAATTTGTTATTTAATAGGTTATTAAAATCATTTTCTGTTGGAAGAACAATATAAAATAAATCACCAATTTCAAACCAAATCAAAAGGCTTTTTGTTATGTTTT
>CM047898.1:25903290-25924814 GCA_026229545.1 Pistacia atlantica | reverse complement strand
GCTTTTTGTTATGTTTTCAACCATTATCGGAAGAAAAAAAAATATATTTTTTTTTTAAGGTACGGATTGCTAGACATTTATATTTCGTTTTTATACATTTTTTATTTACAATTGTATCTTATTTAAAACTGAAAATGGGGGCTTAATAGAAAATAAGTGGGGGGCTATTTACCAATTAGCATCACTCTTTATTGGCATGATTAGATTTTTTTTTTTTTAATCGGAGTATTCGAACTAATTTGCGTATACGTCAATTAATTTTTAAGATTCATTGAACACCCTACAAGCCGAATGTTTCATGTAAACCAGTGAAAATCTCAAGATAGTTTGAACAGAAAGTCAATAAAGAGAGTAATCTTTTTTACCATCAGATCAATCCCTTAAATTTTTTATTATTAATATCATTTAACTATGTTGGAAAGAATGTAAAAATGCATAAAAAAATTTAAACATTATTTTATCCTCGTTACACAAGGATGAAAGTAAATCTAAATACATTTAATATCCATTGACGAAAGTAAATGAATAATCTTGAATACAATGAAGCATTACAATTGACTATTGAATCTAGGGCTGGTCTCTTGTTTCTTTCTTCACACAAGATTATCCCAATTTCAACCAATTTTGCAGCCTGGTTTTTGCTAGACTTTCCTTTTAATTCTTGTCACTTAGCTTCCTGCTCCTCATCACCTTCCTCTACCATCAGATTCGAAACTCAAATTACTTTCACCATTTCAAGAATCACCACTCCGTAGCTATAAACATCAATCTTGAAAGTGATACGAAGATTCATAGCCTACTTTGGAGCCGTGTAACCCTTTGTACCGCGAATCCTGAAGGCTTCTAAAGTTTGTTTTCTGAAATCTTGGATTCAAATTCACTGTCCAGGAGAATGTTTACAGGTTTCACATCACAATAAATTACCCATTCTAAACACTCATGGTGAAGATAGGCTAAGCCCTCAGCTGTTCTCACAGCAACATTGAACCTCTTTTTCCATCTAAGAAATTTGTTTAAAGAGAATAAGTGTTTGTCCAGGGATAAATTTTCAATATACTAATAGACTAAGAGTCTGTCACTGTCTTCTCAATAGAATCCCCACATTCTCACCAGGTTCATGTGATAATGAATACATATTTAATAGTTGAAATCATCATTTCATGATAAATATAATGAAAATTAAATTGGAAAGCAAACTTGAAAAAGATAATTTATAAGTATTCTAGTGGGAAAAGTAATCATTTTTTGGTCATATTAGGAGACTTGTAGATGACCTCTATTAAAATTTTTCTACCTATTTTAATTTTATGAGAATATTTATTAAAATTAATATCCAAAAAAGAATATGAAACAATTATGTATGTATGAAAAAATGTGACCAAATGTTTCGGAGAGATAATTCAATTGCATAAAGAACAAGTTAGAATTAGTCAGAAACTATATATGAAAAAAATTATATGTACTTTTCACAAAAATTGTCAATTTGAAGCCCATAAATGATTATTATGGTAAATTAAAACTTCTTAATTTTTTTTTTTTATTTGAATCAAAAGAAAAAGTATTAGACGCAGAGTTAATATCCCAACTGATGTAACAATTTATTTATCGGCATCACATTTACAATATAAAATACAGACTTTATATCAAAACTCAATAAATGTAACATTATTAACTTAGCTTATGATTAAAATCTAAAATAGAACTCATTTACTAGCTTGTGAAGCTAGTATAGTTTGCCTAAAATTCTTGAAGAAGTCAACCAATTGATCTCTTGGTGGCATAGTCTCTTTGACAAAAGGGTACTCAAGATAATTGAGTACCCATTTGGCAAGACAAGGAAATTTTTCAGAATCAAATATTTGAACATTTGAAGCTTCTTCAATGACCCCCAACCATAGGCTAATCCATCCCAAAGTTATGTCAATTAACCCAATTGTGTCTCCTCCAAATAATTTCTTCCCTTTGACCTCTTCTTCAAGCACTTCTAGGGCTTCTTTTGCTTGCTTCACTGCCTCCTCTTGTTGCTCGCCTTCCGAAAATAGGATTTTTCTTATCACTTCTATCAACTGAAATAACATCGTCGATAATTATTATTGAATTGACTTAAATGAATGTTTTATATGTTTTAATACATGATCCTAGACATTTTTTTTAATAATTAAAACATAATTTATGTAAATCTAATAATAGTTAAAACATTATGCTCTGATAAGAAAACATTTTTTGAGTATATAATCTTAAAACTATAACTAAACTAGAAAACGAATTAAAAAAAAAAAAAAAAACGATTACCCATCAGTTTTCTATAATTTTCAACTTTGAAAACAGTTTTAAATATAAGCAGATTCTTGAATAGGTCTAAGTTTTTAAAAATTATTTTCGGATCACAAACCGAAACGATCATTAATCATTAGTAATGAGAAAGAACTGAAAAAAATAAAAAAATAAATAAAAAAGAAGAAGAAAGATATACCTTCTCATCTATAAACTTAGCCCAGAATCTTGCTACAGCTTTGTCACTGGGATCCTGAGGCAAAATGGGGTTGAGTTTCCAGGTTTCATCAATGTACTCAACAACAACAAGTGATTCACAGATGGATTTTTCATTATGGAGGAGGACTGGGATTTTCTTGTGGACTGGATTTGACTTGAGAAGGAGAGGGCTCTTGTTGAAAATATCTTCTTCCACAGCTACATATTTTACTCCTTTCAGCTTCAGTGCCAACTCAACCCTTTGAGCAAAAGGGCTGAACCAGGCTCCCAGCAGCTTTACTCCTTGCTCTCCTGCCATACTTTTCTCTCTCTTTGTTTCTTGCCTTCTGAGTTCTAACACTGCCCAAGTAAATATATGTGGCCGGGTGAGAGATATTATTGCTGTTTCAATCAGTGGCCGAGAAGAAATTTTCGAGTGGGGCACCATAAGAATGTGATTAAATTATGGAAAATGAGTTAATTGAATTGATTAAGGAAAGAAACATGCTAAGAATATGATTAAATTATGGAAAATGAGTTAATTGAATTGATAAAGGAAAGAAACATTCAAGGGGCGGACCCACACGGGGTCACTGAGTTTTATTTTATTTTTTGAAGTTTTTTTTTTTTTTTTTTTTTTCTCGTAACAAAACTAGATTACAAAATTATATTATAGTAAACTAAATTAATTAAAAAAATTTGACTTTCTCTAATAATATATATTTTTTTATTTTTTTTCCCTGAATCCCAACTTTTTCTCTAACCCAATGTGCCCCACTCCATCTCTCCGATCCCTATTTCTCTCTTCCCCACTCCAACGTACCCCACCACTCAATTGAAGAATTGTCACTATTTTCAGAATCTCTTTTAACAATAAAAATATTTGTTAATTTCCTTTTTTTACTTAATTCAATTATTGAGTTTTGTTTAATTAATTCCATTTAAGTTCTCTAGAATGTCTTTTATAGTGTTGTGCTCATGGGTAATTTTGATTGGCTTTCTCTGTGTTTCTTCAAGCACGTATATAATTTTTTTTTTCTGCATAAATGGTGAGGTTGTTGGCATGTTGTTGTAGTTTTGTGTTTGGCTGGCTACTACTTTTTATCTTCTAAGCGTATTTTAATTTATTGAGCTGCCAAGCAAGGGCAAGAAATAGGTTGTTGACTTGTATCAAGAAGACAATAACTCTCAATAAAGAAAATTAATCGTACTGTAAAAAAAAAAAAAATGATGAAGAAAAAAAAGATTAAAACTTTTAGAATTAAATTTCTTTTGTTGTTTTGATTTATAACATTAGAATGAATTTATGTCATTCGAACTATATGTAACTTCAAATCATGAATATGAGATTAAACAATGATATACAATTGAAATGGGCAAATTAGCTGAATTTACATATAGTTTACAGACAGGTTTAATGGCTTGTAGATCAAGCATTTTTGTAAAATACTATTGATTTTGAGTTCTTGTTTAATTTCTTACTACAATTTAAGTTCATTTATTTAACTTTAATGTTTAAAATTATTATAAATATTAGTTTAGTTTATATTGAGCATATAATTTATTTGTTGCATTTTTTTTTTTTTATCAAGTAATAATATATTGTTGTTTGGAAATAGTATGGAGAGATATTTCAAAAGGAAGTCAACAATGATCTCATCATCTCAACAAGAGGAAAATATTGATGATTCAAGAAAAAATGTGGATGTTGCTTTGCGAGATCTTCCTATGGATCTAGGTTTACATCCTCGAATTTTAGTTATGATCCTAATATTCAAGATCAAATCCAAAAAGTATATTTGAAAATGGATCCTTGTCAACCTAAAGGTCATGAATTTCCTTTTAGAGATTTTGGTGGATTTTCAAGAAGATTTGTTGTTTCTTGGTTTGGTGAATTTGATCAATGGTTGGAATATAGTATAGCGAAAGACGCAAGATTTTTTCTTTGTTGCTATCTTTTTAGGTTAAATGTTGGTGATAAAGGGGTGGTGATCACTTTGGATCAAGGGTTTTCAAATTCGAAAAAGAAAGAAAGATTGAATGTTCATGCTAGAAGTGTTGCTCATAACCAAGCTCGAAGAATGTGTGAATCATTAATGTATTAAGACCAACACATTCATACATTTTTTGATAGACACTCTTTTAAAGCACGAATTGAGTACCGAACTCATTTAAATGCTACAGTTGACTGTGTTTGTTATCTTCTAAGGCAAAGACTCCCATTTCGTGGTCATGATGAATCCTATGATTCAAACAACCAAAAGAATTTTCTTGAGCTTCTACAATTTCTTGCTAATCATAATGAAGATGTCTATGCTGTTGCATTTAAGAATGCTCCTGACAATCCCAAATTAACATCACCTAAGATTCGGAAAGATATTGTAAGTGTGGTTGCAAGTGAAACTGTAAATGTTATCATTAGAGATTTAGGAGATTCATGATTCTTTATATTGATTGATAAATCTCGTGATATCTCTACGAAGGAACAAATGGCTATTGTCTTGCGTTATGTTAACTAGAATGGCCTTGTTGTGGAGCATTTTGTAGGTGTTGAGCACGTTACTAGTACTACAATTCTCTCACTCAAGATGACACTTGACAATTTTTTTTCTAGGCATGAGTTAAGTTTTTCTAGACTGCGAGGACAAGGTTATGACGGAGCTAGTAATATGCAAGGAGAATTTAATCACTTGAAGACATTGATTTTGAAAGAGAGTGGATATGCTTATTATATTCATTGTTTTGCCCATCAACTCCAGTTGGCTCTTATGGCTTTAGCAAAGAATCAAGATGATGTTAATGATCTTTTTAATATTGTGGCCATTATAGTTAATATTGCTGGTGCTTCATCACTATGTTACGATATTTTTAGAGATAAGCAAGCTAGTAAAGTTATTGAAACTCTTTCTAATGGTGAACTTTCAAGTGAAATGGCCTTAATCAAGAGATAAATTTGAAACATGTTGGTGATACACGTTGAAGCTCGCATTATAGTATATTAATGAGCATAATCTTGTTGTTCTCATCCATTATCAATGTTCTTGAAATTGTGGCAAAAGATGGGACAAACTCTGAGCAAAGATTTCAGGCAAGAAATATATTGAAATTGATGCAATCATTTAATTTTGTGTTTAGTCTATTTATGATGAAAGATTTATTTAGCTTTACAAATAAACTTTCTCAAGCACTACAAAGAAAAGATCAAAATATTGTAAATGCTATGAATTTAGTTGAAGCGTGTAAGCAAGCTTTACAATTGATGAGAGATAGTGGATGGGAGAACTTACTTAATAAAGTTTGTTCTTTTTGTGCCAAACATGACATTGATATTCCAAATATGGATGACAAATTTTTTATTCAAGGGCAATCACAATGGAAGACTAAAGGTATCACAAACAAGCATCATTACCGCATTGAAGTATTTTATAGTGTCCTAGATGTGCAGCTTCAAGAGTTGAACAATCGTTTCAATAAGGTAAATACTGAATTACTTATTTGTTTGGCATGCTTATATCCAAATGAAAATTTTGTTGCTTTTGACAAGCAAAAATTGATGCGCCTTGTTGAACTTTATCCAGAAGATTTTTCTGACTTAGAACTCATGGCACTTGATTCTCAATTTGATATTTATATTTTGGATGTACGTTATAATGTCAAATTTATGGAATTAAATGGGATTGGAGATCTTGTAAGAGTAATGGTTGAAACTAAGAAGGATTGAGTTTTTCCATTAGTTTATCTGTTGATAAAATTAACATTGATTTTACCGGTTGCCTCTGCTAGTGTAGAGAGAGCATTTTTAGAAATGAATATTTTTAATAATCGTTTGCAAAATAGAATGAGTGATTAATGGTTGAATGATAGTTTAATTGTGTATACAGAGAATGATGTATTTGATAGTATTGATAATGAAGTTATTATACAATATTTTCAAAAGATGAAATCTCGTCAAGGACAATTATAAATATATTAGTTAATGAGAATTTTATTAATATAAATATTTGTGTTTATTTATATTTATATTTATGTTAATTGTTACTTCAATCTTTGACCCAATAAGTTTCATTCTGGGGTCCGCCCCTGCATGCTACAATATATAACATGGGAGGGGAAAGAAAAAAACAGAAAAGAAAGGCCATGACAAAGTTTATAGAAAAATAAGAGTTTTGTTGATTGCACGAATCTCTTCAAGTTGCCAGTGTCATACTCCACACTGCGAGTTAATGGACTTTGGTTTAGTTTATAAACTTTGAATCCTCTTAATTAAATAGACTCGTTTTGAGTGGAAGATGTTTGTAATTTGGTTTTGAGACTTGGATCTTTTAATCTCAATAGAAGGTCACATCTCTTTCTACTTTTGGCTTGCTCTATATGCAATTAAAGAGTGGTCCCTGTGACATCCTGGAAATATTTCAACTTGTTATATATAGCTATAAAATTTTAGATATGCAGGTTGTTTTATTATCACATTTCGGTGAAGATTATACGATATTGCGAAAGCTCTAATAAATTTGAACTTGTTTTATACGCAATTGAAGTTGTGGTCTAGCTATAGCCTCTTTGGCTTTTGGCTCCATTATACTGATCATGAAATTTCTCACATGCATGCAGGAATTTTCTTCTCAGTTTTCGCTCTAATTCTTGCTGCTTGTAAACGCAATTGAATTGTTAGTCTCAAAAAGGCGTCCTAGATATTCCAATTCAAGGTTTCTAGAAATTGTAGTTAATTTGGAAGAAAGTTGAATTGTAGTTGGAAAATTCTAGTTAGCTTGGAAGAAGGTTGAATTGTAGTGATGGGAAAATTCTAGTTAACTTGAAAGAAAGTTGAACTGTGGTTGGAAAAAATTTAGGCCAAGATTTTATTTAAACGATACTGTGTGCCGTTCCAAGTCGTTGGAGACAATGGAATGGGATGTATCAAGTTTGAATGGAAAGTTTAGCAGAAATCAAGCTGAAAAACTGGTTAAATATGCACATCATATCTTGAGGAAGATAGAAGAAAGAGATCAAGATTGAAACACCCAAACCCATTGTCAGGATATTGTGGATTTATCTTATATTCACTTCAAATAACAGGGCTTAGAGCGTGTCCCTTGATTCGAACTCATGACTTTATCATTAGAAACGAATCAAGAGTACCAACAGTAGTTGGATTGTCACTCTTGATTCCTTCCTAAGGATAAAGTTTTGAGTTCAAAAATCAAAATTGACGCAGAACGTGTAGCACATGAATTCCTAGATAAGGCTGAGTGTCGGAAGTCCAAACGTGGATAGATTAACTTTAAATAACTATAAGTTTTGATCCAGGAGAAGTTATGGGGCCTATAATAAATAAACAGAAAGCTCATTTCAAGATCTAAGATTTGGAAATAAGGTACCCTTGTTGGGGGATGTTTTCGAGCCCAAAATTCACCGTTTTGGCATGTTTCGAGGCTGTTTTAGTTTTCTGCATATTTTTTTCCTATTTTATTTAGGATTTTCTTCTTTTAATTAATTTGGATTTTATTTCCCTATTTATTGGAAGTGTTGTTAGAGTTGGTTATCACCCTATATAAACATTATTCTTTTTTTTGATATGATTCAATAATTATACAGATTTTACTTCAAACTTTATGATCTAAGTTTCTGTGATATATTAAGATTTGTTTATCAATTTTGAAGGTATAATCAAGTGATATCTTTATTGTTAAGCTAACTTGTTGCGTCAAAAACCCTTTATTTGAGTTGATTGATGTCATCCCAATTAAACAACAATGTCACAGGACCTAGAAGTTTCATGGATGGCTCTTCTGGAGCAGTTTCGTGTTCATGGAGTTGGTATGAGGTAACTGGACCAGGTAATTGGAACAAAGGGTACAAGCCAAAATTTTCCTTATTTTTAACAACATTTAAATCCTAGACTTACTTTGATGATTTTATAGATGTAAGCTTTAACTCTTTTTTATCTTAAATCCACAGATTTAGCTCCTGGAAGAAACTTTTGAAAACACATTTAACATCTGTATAAACCCAATGAACTAAGGCAAACATAAAGGATCCTTGAATGAAGAACTACTGTTTTCAATTGTCTGAACAAATAATTGATTAGAAGGTAAACTCTACGTACAAATAGATGTAAAACATGTCGTTGAATAGACTGGAGAAGGGGTCTAGTCGTCGTCTCTGAAGTCTTCTCTTAAAAGGGGAAAAATAATTCCCAGTTCTCATACATATATATTAATTATTTAGGGCTATTCATTATTGATATATACACCAACTCTTCTTAAATAAAGAACGAAGAAAACCAGAGACCACATTACTACTTGGAACAACAATCGCCAACAAGAAGAATCAGACACCAAGCTTTAATATTTTCAAAGTGTCCAACCCTTTTCATTGTTCTAATTTCCTTATTCATCTCTGTTGGAATATCAGAAGGCAAAACTTGTTGAAAAGAGGCTCTTTTCTATCAGCTGAAAATAATTCTAATGTGTTAACATCCGCGGACAAAACTTTCACCTGTGGCTTTTGTAGTCTTGGTGAGAATGCTTACTGGTTCTCAATCTGGTTTACCGATTCAAAAGAGAGAACATTTGTTTGGACGGCTAACCGCGAGACACCAGTCAATGGAAAGGCTCAAAAGTTTCTTTGCAAAAAAATGGAGTCATGGTGCTCGGGGATGATGATGGCACAGTCGCTTGGACGACTGACACCTCCTCTACTGGGGCTGCTAGAGCTGAGCTTTTGGACTCTGGAAATCTTGTTTTAGAGGATGTAGATGGTAACATTCTATGGAGAACCTTTGATTTTCCTACTGATACTTTGCTTCTTAACCAACCCTTCACTAAGAGCACAAAGCTGGTTTCTAGATTAGGCAATGGAACTTATGCTTCTGGGTATTTTATGCTGTATTTTAATGAAAGTACCTTCAGGTTGATGTATGATGGACCTGATATTTCAAGTATTTATTGGCCTAATTCTGATTATAACGTTTGGCAAAATGTAAGAACAACATATAACAGTAGTAAAATTGCTATTTTAGATGAAACAGGCAATTTATTATATAGTGACAAATGCCAATTCAGTGCTTTAGATATGGGGTTTGGGATCAAAAGAAGGCTGACACTAGATTATGACGGGAACCTAAGGCTTTATAGCCTCAACAATGTCACCGGACTCTGGATGGTTTCATGGATAGCTGTTCTGGAGCACTGTAAAGTTCATGGAATTGGAGGCACCAGATAAGCCCAAGTGCTCCAGAACACCAGATAAGCCCAAGTGCTCATGCCCTCCAGGCTATGAGGTCACTGAACCGGCTAATTGGAACAAAGGCTGCACGCGCAGCACGCCTCAGTTCAATAGAACTTGTTCAAAGTAACAGCAAGTGAAATTCATCAAGGTTCTGCTAGTATATTTCTATGGATTTGATCTCAATTTCAGTATGACTTCATCAATATTCTTGCATGAAATTATGCTTGGATGATTGCCAGTGTAAAGCATTTAGTTATAGGCTGATCGGCGAAGGAATATGTTACACATGAAGTGAGCTTTTCCATGCATGTATATAGTTCTCCAAATGTTCAAATCACCACCTATATATATAAAAGTGCCAGCTACTTTCAAAACATCGGAACCCACTAGTCCCAATCTCACTGGTCCTAATCATGTTAGCCATTTTAGGGAATCTAAAGTTACTGCTGGGGAGAAAGTGAGATGGACTAATTATCTTTACAGCTTCTGTATGCTCTTGGTGCAATTGAAGCTCTCTTCAGGTTGGTGGCTCCTTTTAAGATTAAGACATGTTGTACATTCTATAGTTGAAGATGGATATAGTGCACTATCAATTCATTTCAGGAAATTTAATTATCCCGTACTCAAGGAGGTAACAGGAAATTTCAAGAGGAGCTTGGCTGAGGAGCCTCTGGAGTTGTGTTCAAGGGCGTTTTAGCCGATGAAAGGGCGGTTGCCGTGAAGAGACTAGGAGATATCTGTCAAGGAGAAGAAGTATTTTGGGCTGAAGAGAGCACAATTGGAAAAGTCTATCACATGAACCTGGTGAGAGTGTGGGGATTCTGTTCAAAAGCCAGTCACAAACTCTTAGTCTATGAGTATATTGAAAATTTATCCCTGGACAAACACTTAATCTCATCAGAAAACTTTTGGATGGAAAGAGAAGTTTAAAGTTGCCCTGGGAACAGCTAAGGAATTGGCCTATCTTCACCACGAGTGTCTAGAATGGGTGATTCATTGTGATGTCAAACCCGAGAACATACTCCTGGACAGTGAATTTGAAATTTTGAACCCAAGATAGCAGATTTTGGGCTGGCCAAGTTGTCCAAGAGAAGCAAAAGAAATGTTCAAGTCTCCACGATTTGTGGAACCAAAGGTTACATGGCTCCAGAGTGGGCTATTAATCTTCCTAGCACTTCCACGGTCGATGTTTATAATTAAGGAGCGGTGATTCTTGAAATAGTGATAAGGATTTGGGTTTCGTATCAGAATAATACTGTTTGTATAAACTATTTTGTATAACCTTTTTCACACAACCTTATGTGTCAAATGTGAGGTTCAAGTTCTGACAAAGCCTACCTTATCAACCTACATTGTTTACGTAACAGAGCCAAAAGAGGGTAGAGTTTTAACACAATCATTGGAAAGTGATAGAAAAAGCTGGTATAAACCATTTTTGCCAGTTTCCACATCTAACTCGGATGAGGAACAACGCATGGTGTATTCCTACAACACTGTGGTTAGTGGTTTTGCTGCAAAATTATCGCCAGAGGAAGTCAAAGAAATGGAAAAAAAAAACAAGGGTTTGTGGCAGCCCATGTTGAAAAGATATTGCCTTTGCACACAACGCATAGCCCTAACTTCTTGGGTTTGCAACAAAATATAGGATTTTGGAAAGAATCAAATTTTGGCAAAGGAGTGATATTGGAGTTTTGGATACAGGAATAACTCCTGGTCACCCTTCACTCAACGATGTAGGAATGTCTCCACCACCACCAAAATGGAAAGGGAGGTGCGATTTAGTTGGGGCGGCTTGTAATAACAAACTAATTGGGACAAGAAATTTTGCAAATAGGAGCACACCTTTTGACGACGAGGGGCATGGAACCCACACGGCAAGCACAGCGGCAGGAAACTTTGTAAAAGGAGCTAATGCGTTTGGTCAGGCCAACGGTGAGGCAGCTGGTGTAGAGCCCTTAGCTCATTTGGCGACGTATAAAATTTGCAATGAAGCAGGTTGTCGTGAGAGCGACATTTTGGCTGCAATGGATGTTGCTATTGCCGATGGAGTTGACGTGATTTCGCTTTCAGTTGGTGGTGGTTCCACGGCTTTCTTTAATGACGCTATTTCATTGGCTTCATTCAGGGCTATACAAAAGGGCATTTTTGTGAGCTGCTCAGCAGGAAATTCCGGACCAGCTCCCAAAACTTTGTCTAATGAAGCTCCATGGATTCTTACCGTAGGAGGAAGCAATTCTGGTAGAAGCATAATCGCAATCGCAAAACTTGGAAACGGAAAAGAATATGATTGTGAAACCCTTTTCCAACCTAAAGACTTCCCTTTGACACAATTGCCTCTTGTTTATGCTGGTGCTATTGCTAATGGTAGTCATGGTGCAAACGAAGATCATTAAGAAATGGTAATGTTCAAGGCAAGGTAGTGATATGTGAGAGAGGTGGAGGTATAGGAAGAATTGAAAAAGGGAAAGAAGTCAAAGAGGCTGGTGGTGCTGCCATGATTGTCATGAATGACGAGGATGCTGGTTTTACTTCCTTAGCCGAAGCTCATGTACTCCCCAGCAGCACATGTGAGTTATACAGCAGGGATGAGTATTAAAGCCTATACAAACTCAACACCTTCACCAACAGCAACAATCTTGTTTAAAGGAACTATAATTGGTAAGAAATCTGCTCCAGAAGTTGCTGGTTTTTCTTCAAGAGGCCCCAACGTACAAAGCCCTGGAATCTTGAAACCGGACATTATTGGACCAGGTATGAACATTTTAGCTGCTTGGCCGTTTTCTATAGAAAACATCACTAACACAAAATCAACATTTAACATGATTTCTGGAACCTCAATGGCTTGCCCTCATCTTAGTGGTGTCGCAGCGTTAATGAAAAGTAGCCATCCTGACTGGTCACCAGCAGCCATAAAATCTGCCATCATGATCACTGCTGAGATATTAAATCGTGAAAACAAGCCAATTGTTGACGAAAAGCTTATACAAGCTAACGCCTTTTATGATTGGTGCAGGCCAGGTTAACCCATCAAAAGCAAATGATCCAGGACTAGTTTATGACATCCAACCAAATGATTGCATTCCTCATTTATGTGGCTTGAATTATGATGACAGACAGGTAGCAACCATTGCAAATCGTGATGTACAATGCTCAAAAGTTAAAAGAATAACTGAACCACAGTTGAATTATCCTTCTTTCTCTATCATCATGAAGACCGATGCTCCTCAGACATACACTGGAACAGTCATAAATGTTGGTAAACCTGGATCATCCTATCGCGCTCAAATTCTTCCAAGCATAATTGTGAAACCTACGTTGTTGACCTTCAGGAACACCAACGAGAAGGCTACGTACTCTTATCATATTTTCCAAAACCAATCGAACTGTTGGAGAATTTTCGGAAGGAAATTTGAGTTGGATTTCAACTGACCATGTCGTTCGAAGCCCAATAATTGTCTCCTTTTGAAACAAAAGCAAGAATAGATGCTACGTTATATAACTTGTGCTACTAAATAGGTGCACATCAAAGTTAATTTTACATCTATTAATTGCATTTTTGTGATAGACATACAATCTAAAATTTGATTTCTTATCTGAACATTTATGATTTAAGTGAGGGTCGTGGAAGTAGGTTGATGTGCTACTCTCTCAGGTTGAGATATACGTAAGCTGACCCAAACACTTTGGTTACCAAAAAAAAGAAAAAAAAGCTTAGGGGCTGTTTGTTTTTTCATCTTAACTGTGAATGTTACTAATTTTAGTAGACGAAGATGTTTAAGGATTGTTTGTTTTTTAACTTAAAGTAAAAAGGTAAAATATTTGACTCTTATCTAAATACAAAAACATCTTAATCAATAATATTTTTCTTTTGTCAACAATACCCCTATTAAATATATATAATTCTAATTTTAGCAAAACCCTTATATATTATTTATTTTTTTGTCTTCTTTTATTTAATTTATTTTTAGATATTAAATTAAACATCTTTTGTTTGTAGGATGGAATGCGATCGTTGGGGTCAGTATAGTACTGTCGTAAAGCTTCATGTTTGGGAAGGAAAATTTCTTAGGCATCTCTGCGAGGATGATTGCATCAACAAAAGGAGGTTCAACGTAACTTTTGTGGGAGGCTCTTTTTGATTGGGGTAGGTACTCCAGGGATCCGCTGGATGATCGTCCCCAATTCTGCGAGCTTCTTCGCCATAGCTTGTTATAAAGGAGTCCCAATCTTAGAGAACAGACCAGCACTGGCAATTACGAACTGCGAAGTATTCTAACTCGAGGCGACAGGTTGAGTCGAGCTGATTGTATTGGACCACTGGTGAGGAATTGATCCTGTCGATTGGAATGGTGTGAATGGAGTTGAATGAGTGATTGGAGTAGTCGTTGTGTAGAGCGCAATAGATCCTATTGACCAAGCAAGGAATTCCAAGTTGAAGTCTTCTACAGAGGTCGTGGGCTTATGTACCAAATTATCAGTGATTATCAATTGGGCAGGCTGAGGTTGGCTTGACGATCCTCCATACTTAGGGGTCGCAAACAATTGTGTTGGATTGATCGAGATGCGGAGTCTAGCGTCCTGTTGCTGACTCAGTGTGAAATCGAGGGAATGAAACTGATGGATTAAGATTGATTGATCTTTGCCACCGTGCCTCTTTCTTGTACTAATTGATGTTGCGGTAGTGCCTAATATGAGTTTGCTCCTGCCCCAGACAGGTTCGAGGTTCCCATCGATCAATTATAGAGGTTTCAGGTTTCAACCACTGAACTTGCTTATGCTCCCCTTTGAACATCGTCGAATGTGGGCCTTGCAATGACCAAATCTGGCTACCGTAAGGCCCCCACGTGGCGACCAAGCAATAAGTGATTAAAAAATCATTCGATATTCCCCAATCCCTAATTCGTAAACCTTAAATTGTAATTTGAAACATAAAATTACAAAGAGCCCCTATTTTTTGCTAAAATTTCAGTTAAGTCTTGATTCTTAAACCTGGTTCCAACCAGTCATGGATCTCGGCCTGGTTTTGATTCTTGGGTGAGTTCCAAGGCATTGAACTGGTGGAAATGGTACTGATACCAGAACAACACAGAACCGCACACAATTGGGAACCCCAAGTATCCACATATTCCAATTCTACCCAAAAATCTTGCACACCCCTAGGTAGAGGTATATACCTCAATCCCAATAATATATCCTTGTACTGACATGGTTGGCGCAGTCAAATTTGAAATTTTTAAAACCCTTTCCTTGAGGTAAATGGAATAGACAAACGCTTAAGCTAGTAAAACCCAAACACTATAGCTGAATCTTAAGCTACGAGGACTTGGTCTTGTCCTTCAAATAAATACTAGCAAATACTACCCCAATTTGCCGTCTCTGGAGTAAAAGCATATACCAAGTTCTGAAAGCGCCATACCACAATGATCCAACAGGGAATACTCAACTCATAACGAGCGAAATCGATGCCGCCGGCTATCTCTCCTTCTTTCATTGTATATATATAGTTCATTAAACCACCACCGACATAAACACAAAAACCGTACGATACTTCTCTTCTACTTCATGAAGAAGCGGTACTTTTCCATCAAAGATGAGTGTCATTTTTCTCTTTCTCTTGTTCAACTTTCATCTCAAAGATTGCTCAAGGAACCGAAAGGAACACTTTGCAAACTTACATTGTCCATGTGAAGCATAAGGCGACTTCTTACACAATCAAGATCTAGAGAATCGCACAAATCTTTTCGCCACTTAGCACTACAAGAACAAACACCGTGCCACAAGGCCCACAACGCATGGTTTATTCGTACAAAAATGTTATTGATGGTTTCGCAAGAAGATTGAGAAGACGAACTTGATTCTCAAGAAGAAAAATGGGTTTGTGTCGGCACGTCCCCGAAAGGAAACTACGTCGCACACAACACACACGCCAGCTTCTTGGGGTTGAACTCGAGATGGGAGTTTGGAAAGAATCAAATTTCGGAAAGGGAGTTATTATTGGAGTATTGGATGGTGGGATTCTCCCTAGCCATCCATCTTTCATGATGAAGGAATGCCACCCCTCCACTAAATGGAAAGGAAGATGTGAGTTTAACATTTCGCTGTAACAACAAACTTATTGGTGCAAGATCATTCAATATCGCAGTTCGAGCATGAAGGGCAACGAGCTGAACCACCGATGATATAGATGGGCATGGAACTCACGTAGCAAGCATCGTTGGAGGATTCGTGAAGAATGCCGATGCTCGGGAAATGCCAATGGCACACCGTAGTAGGGATGGCACCTTATTGTCACGCACTTAACTTCTTTGCTAAGTTCGTGCGGCCTTAACTCGTGGGAATGAGCTAAGCAGCCTAACACTCACACAAACTCACAAAGCAAAAGCTTATAAACGAGAGAGAAGTATAGAGAAAATATAAACTCAGTATATTGATCGGATTCAAGTTATGAACTTTACATGGTGGAGTTGGCTATTTATAGGCTCAAGCTCCTCAAATAAATGTATGACTAAGCTACATGCTTCAACATTAGAAAACCTTGGGTGTCAAGCATTGGGGCAGCCTTGGAAACGAAGCTCGGGTGGGCATGCGAGCAACCTTGGAAACGGTCAGGGTGGCGCGCATGTGAGCAACCTTGGAAACGAAGCTCGGGTGGCGACATGCATGCAACCTTGGAAACGAAGGTGCTTAGTCGTCGAACCTAGTCTTGAGTCGTTAACTTAGCCATTAAGTTAACTTAACTCTTAAGTCTCACCCGGCACCCAAGTTTACTTAATCCGTAAGCAACGTGAACGCAGCGATGCTTGAGTCGGCAAGCAGTGGTCGTGACATTCTCCCCGCACCTAATGTTGCGACGCCCTCGTCGCACTATCCTTATAGCGCAGGATTGAGTCTTGAAATTGGCCACAATGGGTCTTCGGCTCCCAACTGTCCTCAGTATCGGGAAGTCCCTTCCATTTGATGAAGTACTCCCACGGCTTGCTCTTCTTGAGTAAGTCTTTCAACGGGGCTGCTTTTGCTGAGTAGCCTTTGATAAACCGGCGGTAGTAGTTTACTAATCCAAGGAAGGATCGTAACTTCGGCACTTTGGTGGGTGTTTCCCACTCTTGAATAGCTTACACTTTGTCATCCTCCATCATAAGTTGCCCATCCCTTGATCTTGTGACCCAAGAACATTACCTCCGGCTTGGCGAAAGAGCATTTCTCTTTCTTGATATATAACTTGTTGTCCCGCAAGAGTTGGAACACTTCCCTGAGGTGCTGCATATGCTCCTCCCAGGTTTTACTATACACCACTATGTCATCTAGGTAGACAACCACGAACCGGTCGAGGTACGGATGGAATATCTTATTCATCAAGGTGCAAAATGTGGCTGGTGCATTTGTTAGACCAAATGGCATAACCAAAAATTCATAAGACCCATACCTTGTAACACAGGTGGTCTTTGGCCTGTCGCCTTCGGCTATGCGCACTTGATAGTAACCTGACCGCAGATCCAATTTGGTGAAGTAGCGGGCATGCCCCAGCTGATCGAAAAGATCGGCAATCAAAGGAATAGGATAGCTATTTTTAACAGATACCTTGTTTAGTGCCCGATAGTCGATGCACATGCACAAGGAGCCATCCTTCTTCCTTTGAAACAAAACTGGTGCGCCATAGGGAGCTTTGGAGGGCTTGATAAACCCCGCATCTAGTAGTTCCCGTGAATCGCCTCCTTAGTTCCATAAGCTGGGTGGTGCCATACTGGTAAGTGACCCTGGCAGGGTGGCTTGGCGCCTGGTTCCAGCTCAATCTGGTGGTCTACCTCCCTTCTAGGTGGTAGTTCTTTTGGCAGCTTATTTGGTGAGACATCAACAAATTCCTCGAGTACTTGTGCTACCTCCCGGGCACTGCCTCGCGGGATTGGCTCCTCGTCGTCATATTGCTTAAGGATGGCCAAGTAGCTTTCCTCTTTCTTCTTGATGCCTTTCTTGAACTGCATAGCCGAGAGTGTTGCTGTCTCCGGCTTGGTAAAGCGGCTAGTGGGCAACACACAAGCTTGTTCCCCGTCCATGATACACATGGTGTTGGTTGATGGCAAGGGAAATGCCTTGACTTGTTCCATGAACTCTAAGCCAAGAACAACCTGGTAGTCATCCATCGGTGCCAACTGAGAAATCCAAGTAGCCGGACCAAGTTCCCATCGTGGTTCTGACATGTCGAGCCACTCCTCAGACGGCAGTAGCTTACCGAGTTGATCCGCCTTGATGGTGCCTCCACCTCCCGAAGCCTTGATGTCTAGCCGACATGCTTCACTTCATGAAATGAAGTTATGCGAAGCACCCTGTCTACCATGGCTTTGGTGGCCTTCCCATTGATGGCCATATCAACATAGAGCAACCCTTTGGCTTGGGTTTTTGGTGCGGACTGAATTCCCATTGAGTTAATTGCATCGATCCCATATGTGCCCCATCACTATCGCAGCTTGCCCTCTTGATGCTTGGCAATGAGGGAAGTAAGAGCTTTCTTCTCCGACTCCTTTCACCCAATGAGGCCCATTGCAAAGAAATGAAGTTGCAATTGTTCGGGGTTTGTTGGCACTCTTGTCCCAACGCTTGCCCTTGTCCTTGCCTTTGGATGAGGAGTAGTCTTGGCGGGTGTCTCGTTGCTTTCTCCTTGATTGCCCCTGCCTCCCGCACCTTTAACAAAGCCGCCCTCTTATCTTTGGATTTGTTGCTTGGATTCTTTTTGGGTGCTATAATCAATCAAACTTTCAAAGAATCGCATGGCCGTGGTAAGATCTTGCACTCCCGACGCCTTAGCTCCGTTTTCACCCATGATTGCAACCCATCCATGAAATTGAAGAGCGAGTCCTTGCCTGGACATCTCCGGATCTCTAGTATCAAGTCGGTGAAGTCCCCTGATATAATCATGGATTGTACCGTTTGCTTGATCCTTCGCAAGCGAGCTCTTGCCTCATCCTCGGCATTCTCCTAAAACCCTCCGCTGCTTAAGCTCTCTTTTAAAATCATTAAAAGTAGAGATAGTGCAAATACCTTTTTCGATGTCTCCTTCTCATCTCCTCCACCACAACCTTGCGGTGTCTGTGAGATGAGGACTCAGCTTTCAATCCTCGAGCTTTCCTCCGTGACGCCTACGGCCCCGAAGTACTTGTCTAGTCCCCACAGAAAGTTGTCAACCTCTTGCGCCTTGCGTGAGCCACCAAAACTTCTAGGCCTTGGGACGTCAATCCTTTGGCTTTCAATGACGCTGCACGGCCCTTGCAACCATGCCGCGCTTGCATCGCGCTAAATCAGCCTTGCACCTTGTCTAAACGAACAAGCGTGCTGTTGATTTCGGTTTGGAACACATGACGGGTTTTGGCAAGCTCCCCACGAACTCCTCACGATTCTCCCCATTTCAGCCTCCCTAGTGACTCTTCCATTTGAAGCAACATAGCTTTCACGACAGTGGGTTTCCCTTTGAAACCTCCGACTCTAGATCATCCACACGATGATCCAAATCCTCCGACTGCGTGCTCACCCTTTCTTCTACACGAGATAGGCGTGAGTCAAAACTGGAAAGAAAATCTTTAGACTTACCTCTCGCCTTGAGGGGTCGGGGTTGGGGCTCGACTTTCTCCGACGACCGCTCCCCGGGAAGCTTCCATCTCGCCATCCTTGGTTCCTTTGGAAGCGACAGTATCTTTTGCCATTGAATGAAAACCGAGGTTATGCTAACCGAGGCTCTGATACCACTTGTCACGCACTTAACTTCTTTGCTAAGTTCGTGCGGCCTTAACTCGTCGGGAATGAGCTAAGCAGCCTAACACTCACACAAACTCACAGGCTAAAAGCTTATAAACGAGAGAGAAGTATAGAGAAAATATAAACTCATATATTGATCGGATTCAAGTTATGAACTTTACATGGTGGAGTTGGCTATTTATAGGCTCAAGCTCCTCAAATAAATGTATGACTAAGCTACATGCTTCAACATTAGAAAACCTTGGGTGTCAAGCATTGGGGCAGCCTTGGAAACGAAGCTCGTGGGTGGCGCACATGCGAGCAACCTTGGAAACGAAGCTCGTGGGTGGCGCACATGTGAGCAACCTTGGAAACGAAGCTCGTGGGTGGCGCACATGCATGCAACCTTGGAAACGAAGGTGCTTAGTCGTCGAACCTAGCTACTGAGTCGTTTAACTTAGCCATTAAGTTAACTTAACTCTTAAGTCTGCTTCACCCTGAAGTCTACTTAATCCGTAAGCAACGTGAACGTGCAGCATGCTTGAGTCGGCAAGCAGGCTGGTCGTGACATTATGCTCACCTAGCAATTTACAAAGTATGCTTTGGAGGTAAAGAAGACTGTGTTGATAGCGATATACTTGCAGGGATTGATGCAGCTATTGAAGACGGCGTTGATGTGCTCTCACTCTCCATAGGTGCAGATTCAGTACCATTTGCTGATGACTCCATTGCAGTTGGCTCATTTGCAGCAATTCAGAAGGGAATATTTGTAAGCTGTTCTGCTGGAAATTTTGGCCCTTCCAACAGCACACTTTCTAATGAAGCTCCATGGATTCTAACAGTTGGAGCAAGCACCGTAGATAGGAGGGTAGTAGCCACAGCAAAGCTTGGGAATGGAGAAGAACTTGATGGTGAATCTCTTTTCCAGCCCAAGTCGTTCTCCTCTACGCTATTGCCTCTCGTTTATGCTGGTGTAGATGGTAAACTGGAGTCTGCAGTATGTGCAAACGGATCTCTGAATGCTGTCGATGTCAAAGGTAAGGTAGTCTTGTGTGAAAGGGGTGGGGGTATTGCAAGAATTGCTAAAGGGGAAGAAGTGAAAAATGCTGGTGGTGCTGCCATGATTCTCATGAATGATGAACCAAATGCCTTCAGCACTGATGTTGATGCCCATGTTCTGCCTGCAACACACGTTAGCCATGCTGCCGGGCTTAAGATCAAATCCTATATTAATTCAACGGCAACACCCATGGCAACAATCCTATTTGAAGGAACAGTCCTAGGAGATCCCCAATCTCCTGCTGTTGCTTCCTTCTCCTCAAGAGGTCCCAACTTGGCCAGCCCCGGTATTCTTAAACCAGATATTATCGGTCCTGGCGTGAGCATTCTAGCTGCATGGCCCTTCCCTCTCGACGACAATACAAATTTAAAATTTACTTTCAACATGATGTCAGGCACATCAATGTCATGTCCTCATCTTAGTGGTATTGCAGCCTTGCTCAAGAGCTCTCATCCTTACTGGTCGCCAGCTGCCATTAAATCTGCCATAATGACCACTGCTGATCTCCTAAACATTGAAGGTAAACCCATTGTCGATGAAACACTTGAGCCTGCAGATATCTTTGGAATTGGTGCTGGACATGTTAATCCATCGAGGGCAAACAACCCAGGATTAGTCTATGATATTCAACCAGATGATTATATTCCTTACTTGTGCGGTCTGGGCTATAGCGATGAGGAAGTAAGCTATATTGTGCATAGAACAGTTAACTGTTCAAATATTCCAAGCATAACTGAGGGGCAGCTAAACTACCCTTCATTTTCTGTTACACTGGGATCGACTCAGACCTTCACAAGGACAGTGACAAATGTTGGTCAAGAAAATTCATCCTATTTTGTCACGGTTTTTCCACCAAAAGGTGTTTATGTGAGTGTGAAACCCAGCAGACTTTATTTCTCAAATGTGAACCAAAAGGCAACTTACTCGGTGACATTCAGTCATATTGGATCAGGTTACAAAGTTGGTGAATATGCTCAAGGATATATAAAATGGGTTTCTGCTAAGTACTTTGTAAGAAGTCCAATCTCTGTGAGATTTG
>CM047898.1:25877613-25903190 GCA_026229545.1 Pistacia atlantica | reverse complement strand
AAAGCTTTTTGTTATGTTTTCAACCTATTGGATAAGGGGTACACCCATGATGGGTTACCCCAAGCGCGTGTGAGAGAAAGCGCCAAATGCGTTTCTCTCCAACATTGCCATATAAAAGGAAAACCTTTCCTTTTAGAAAGAAATACACACTGTCACTCTCAAATATTCAAAAGGAAAATACGCTCTCTCTCTCTAGAATTTGGAAAACAGAAACATTCTTCGTGGTTTTCTTCCAGATTACTTTATTGCTTCAGAGTTAAGGAGTGAAGGTATTTATCTTGTGTAAATTCATTGTAGTTCATTTATATGAAAATGTGATTGCAATGGTGACTATGATCTTGGGATTATGTTAGGATATATGTTATTCTATATAATTTCCAACATTGGTATCAGAGCCGTGGTTCATATTGTTTGAAATTCATCTTGTAATGTTGAAGCATGTTATTGGTTTGTCAAATGCAGTTCTGATTTTTTCAAATTTTGTACGTAAAAAGTTGTCTTTTTGGTAATTATTATTAGACCATTAAATTCCTTATGAAATTATGAAGAAAATGGTTTTTGAATCATAAAAAATAGAGTTAAAATGACTTAGATATGCCCTTTTGAAGTTTCGGGTTTCGATTGGGTTGATTTCCGGGTCGGGTACCCAGTTGCAGACCCGGACAGAGGTTGAAGACGACACAAACCGACACGTCGTTTTTTATCCACCCTTATGAATGACATGTCGTTTTTATCCTGTTATTTTTTTTGAAAAAAATTGACACAGCCGTGGGTGGTGAGACTTGAACCCAAGTCTCCATGGTGGAAAGCCCAATACTCTAACCATTGGGCTAGTTTTGTTTTGGTGTTAACCATATTCACAAACCCATTATATTCCTATCCGGCCCAACCCATAATCCATATAAATATATGGGTCAAGTTGACCCGTGGACCCGACCCATATGACCAAACGGGTCAGTCAAACCCAGGTAATGAGTCAAAGGGCCCGACCCACCCGCAAAGTCAAAGCAGGGTCAGTCGGGAAGGGCCCAGGTCAACACCCGACCCGCAAAGTCAAACGGGCAGTCCAAACCCGGTCAACACCCTGAGGCCCAAAAAAGTCAAGCTGGGTCAGGTCAAAGCCCAGTCAAAGACCCGATCCGAAAAGTCAAGCGGGTTTGGGATTAACTCCACAAACCCGACCCGTGAATATGTGATAGACCCGGTTTAGTGTGGAAGCAGGTTGACCCGAGGCCGTATTGTGTGTGAGCACGTGGACGCGTGGGAGTGCGTGGGTATCCTGTCGGCGCGTTGCCGCTCAGGGCGCGCGTGGGGGCGCGTGGCTGCCCCAGGCGCGTGGGGGCGCGTGAAGTATTGTAATTTTTTTTCTTTTCTTTGTAAAGAATAAAAATGCATACTTGGTATATTTTTTATGAGTCTAATTTTTGTTATTGAACCATAAACACGTGTATTATTTATCAAATATAGTCAACCTTTATATGATAAATAAATAGTTTTTTTGTATTTGTTACAGAAAAATGTTACGTTATAGACGTGCAATGGTTGCTAGAACACCCGCTCAAAGGGAAAGGGTTATGAACATGATTAAAACTCTACAAACTCACACATTGATTTTAAGAGACCACAGAGGATGAGTTGGTGCAACTCGTAAATCATTTCATTCATGTGAATGAAAAGATTCAGAAATTGTCCTGGATAGGGGGATTAAAGGAAGATGAGTCGAAATTCCAAGTTCTAAGAGAGACTCTTGGTTACCCTAATCTCGTTGGTCTCCTTGATATGGTTTGGACCAAGCTGAAAGTTCATAACTTTAAAGATGACAATAAAAAATTATAGACGTTTGGTCAACAACTATATCAAGGAGTACATAGATTGGGGGTGCAAAAAGGACAGTGGGGCATCTATAGGAGTCTCCACTCGTAAAGGACATCACAAGCCCTGGGAGTTCCCCTACCTAGGGTTAATTACAAGTTAGATAAAGACCTTAGGATAAGGATTATCAGATCCTTCCCAGTTTTAGGAATGTGGCTGTACACTTAATTTTTTTTGTTGTTGTTTTGGAATTTGTTTGTTTTTAATTTTATTACAAGTTGAATTCTATTTACATAATGTAATTAATTTTGTTTATTAAAATTTAAAATTTTATATGAATTGATGTTGATTTATATTTATATAATTGTGTCTAAATATATTTTTAGAATTGCAATTAATTATATCTATGATAATTGGAAATTGGAAATTTTGGATGATGATTGTTGACATTGTTAACTTTTGATTCCAAATCTAATATACAATTATTATTGGTATAATTAATTAAATGAACATGTATGTTCCGAGCATTGAATAACATGCATTATCCAACGTGTAATTTTGTTTAGAAATGGCATCTGCATCTAAGAACATTGTCGCGAACTTAACAAAGGAGAAAAAATTTAACGGCGATAATTATGAGATATGGAGCATGAAAATCCAATATGTTTTGGAAGAACAAGAGGTTCTAAGCTCTTACTACAACCATGGAAGAGCTGAAGAGGGAGTCACTCTCAACATAGAGACCGTGCCGCTTATGACATATGGAAGAAGAAGAATTCCACTCGCATTACTTTGTTGAGCATGGACAATGATCTCATGAAGAAGTACCGGGATTATGAATTAGCAAAGGACATGTGGTCCGCACTTGCTACAAAGTTTGGCGTACGTCCATTACCAAACTCCGGTCCACTCACTATCAAGTTTGACACATATAAGAAAAAAGCCCTGAACATACTATGAGAGTACATTTACGGCATTTGTCAAACATGATAAGTGAGTTAAGAGATGCAGTCATGTCCTAACCGATGAACAACAGTTCAAGTCGCCATAAGATCATTGCCTCAAAATTGGGAACATATGAAAATACACCTTACCCACAATGAGGGCATCGAAATTTAGAAGATGCCATACGCCATTTGGAATCGGAAGAAGATCGCCTTAATGCGAGTAAGGCAAATACCGATGTGTATATGGCTGGTTCCAGTTCACATGGTGGGAAGGGATTTAAACGTAAATTCCAAGGTGGATCCCAAAGAAAAGGCAATACGAAAAGGCTCAAGGGAAGAAGAAGAAAGTTCTTCAAACACGGAAAAGGAAAGCATCCCGCCAGGGAAGAGGAATATGGCAAAGGTGAAATGCTATAATTGTGGTAAAAGGGACATTTTGCTCGCGATTGTAGCGAGCCGAAGAAGGTAAATTACTTGTTTGCACAAGTAAGTTATATAAATGTTTCATTCTGTTTTTCTAATCGAGTCTCATCCTTTGTAGTAGATTCAGCAAGAACAATGACCACATAGCGAAAGACAGAGTGCTTTCGTGGAATTTCGAATACCACGGGAAACAAAATGGATATATGTAGGTAACAATTCAAAAGTGGAAGTTAAAGGGATCGGCACATGCAAATTGATCATGCGTGGAGGTCGAATCCTATACCTACATGACGTGTTATATGCACCCGATATTCGTGAAATTTGATTTCCGTGTTAGAACTTGTTAAACTTGGTTTTAATTTAAATTTTTCCAAAGATCGGTGTCCATTTATTTTTGGACACAACATACTATGGTTGTGGTTATTTTTCCGATGGTTTTATAGTACTTGATGTTGCTTATAATAATAGTAATGTTTGTTTTTCCTTTATTACATCTTCTAATAATGATGATGTGAATGTATGGCATGCAAGGCTTGGCCATATTGGCCAACAACGAATGAATATACTAGCAAGAGAAGGCTTGTTAGGATCCTTAACAAAAGTAGACTTGACTACTTGTGAACATTGCCTAGCCGGAAAAACAAAGAAGAAAACCATTTGGAAAAGCGATAAGAGTGAAGTTCCATTGCAACTAATTCATTCGACATATGTGGTCCAATGAATGTGAGGGCTAGACATGGGGCTGTTTATTTCATCACATTTATAGATGATTTCACTCGATATGGTTATGTTTTCTTGATTTCTCAAAAATCAGAAGCTTTAGAATGCTTTCAAAAGTTTAAAAACTTAGTTGAGAATCAATTAGATAAAAAGATAAAAGTTCTACGAACCGATCGAGGATGGAATATTTATCCGATCGTTCAGAAATTTTTGTGATGAAATGGGAATAGAACGTCAATTAACTATTCCCTAACTCCGCAACAAAATGGTGTTGCGTAACGAAGAAACAGAACCCTACTTGAGATGGTGAGGTCTATGATGGCACAAGCAAACTTGCCCATCACCTTTTGGGGGTGATGCTTTATTGTGCCACATATATCCTCAATCGAGTACCATCCAAATCTATTACTACTACACCATATGAGTTATGGACAAATCGGAAACCCGATTTGAGTCTCCTAAAGCCATGGGGATGTCTTGCCTATGTTCATGATCCTTCCCATAAATATGGAAAACTAGGTCCAAGGGGAAGAAATGTATCTTTATAAGATATTCAGAACATTCAAAGGGATATGTCTTCATAGGAGAACAAGAAAGTGGTAGCATCACCGAGTTTGAATCACGAGATGTCACATTCTTAGAAACCGATTTTTCCTAAGAAGCGAAATAGGTAAAGACTTGTTTCTATATGAAACACAAGACCAAGGCAATTATGTTCTTGACAATCGCTTGGTTATACTACATCCCAGTGGGAGCAATATGGAAGTTGATGAATCGGGCCGGATCCTCCATCATTCCCTACCGGTGATCCAACTATGATAGCCTGGTCCAAGTGGGAGTAACACCAATCAATCTCCAATACCGATCAAACAGGAAACAAGTTCCACGTCGACGATTTGAGATTGAAGGGAAAGGGGAAATTTTTCTAGTTACTCCACAAGATGACGAAGAGCCAAGGAATGTAAATGAGGCTCTCAATTGCCTTTCTAAGGAAAAATGGATGAAAGCAATGGAAGAAGAATTGGAGTCTATGAAATCAAACCAAGTATGAGAATTGGTTGATTTACCGAAAGGACGCAAAGCCATTGGGAACAAATGGGTTCTCAAAATCAAGCGTAAAGTGATGGCGTATTGAAAGATACAAAGCTCGCTTAGTCGCGAAGGGTATACACAACAAGAAGGAATAGATTATGAAGAAACTTTTTCATTGTTATGCGGTTTACCTCAATTCGACTTATTCTAGCTATAGTTGCAAGCATGGATCTCGAATTGCATCAAATGGATGTAAAGACTGCTTTTCTCAATGGAGAATTACAAGCAGAAATCTATATGGATCAACCAATAGGTTTTATTAGAGAAGGTCAAGAACACAAAGTGTGTAGACTTTTAAAATCAATTTATGGCCTAAAACAAATTCCTCAAGACAGTGGTATATTCGATTTCATAATGCGATAATGTCGTATGATTTCAAAATGATAAATGAAGATCATTGTGTATATACAAAGAGATCCAATAACAAATTTGTTATATTATCATTATATGTTGATGATATACTTATAGCTGGAAATGATAAGGGATTTGTCAATGAAATCAAAGGATGGTTATCATCTCATTTTGAGATGAAAGATATGGGTGAAGCTGCATATATTCTTGGAGTCAAGATTTCAAGAGATCGCTCAAGAAAATTAGTATCTCTTTCACAAGAATCATACATTAAGAAAATTCTTGAACGATTTCATATGCAAGATTGTAAACCCATAGACAACCCTATCGCAAAAGGCGAGACTTTAAGTCGTAAAATGTGTCCGAAGACTCCACAAGAAAAGGAACAAATGAAGAATGTTCCTTATACAAGTGCTGTTGGAAGTCTCATGTACGCCATGATGTGCACTAGAGCCGACATCCGTTATCGCTGGGTTGGGTTGGTGCGAGATACCGTCCACCAGACAAGCACATTGGAAAGCAGTGAAGAGAATCTTAAGATATCTAAAAGGGACAGCTGATTACTCATTATGTTATCAAGGAAATGATTTACACTTGAGAGGCTACACCGATGCTGATTGGGGAGGAGATTTAGATGAGAGGAAATCTACTTCCGGATATGTTTTCTTACTAAATGGCGGGGCCATATCTTGGGAGCAAAGAAAAAACAATCATGCATAGCCTTATCTACAATGGAGGCCTGAGTTTGTAGCAATTTCAGCGCAGCAAGAAGCCGTTTGGTTGAGACGGTTCATGAATCATCGGGAATAATTAATGTTGCTATTGAACCAAGAAGAATAAATCGTGATAGTCAAGCGGGCAATAGCATACACTAAGGATCCCAAATATCATGGTAAAACGAAACACATAGATATCAAATATAATTTTGTGCGAGACTTGGTGGCACAAAAGGAGGTGAACATGAAGTACATATCTACGCATGACATGGTTGCGGATCCATTCACAAAGCCTATACCGAGAGATACTTTCAATAGACATGTTAGATCTCTAGGGCTTACGTAGGTGTTGAATGTACTCATACTTTGAGATTTCCCAAAATTGTTCACATTTGTCTTATCAATATTAAATAACAATATTGTCAATGCTCAATTTCGATTATTATGGAACATACATGAAGGAGCATATATATACATATTAGTTATGTAAATATTATATATGTCTGTTTTGAAAAGCATGTCGGACAGCTAAAAGATTGGCCTTCTCACACAGTCAATTGCCTCCATTACTTCGTAGGAATGGAGATGAGACGATTTTAAGCTTATTATCTAGGTGATAATAGAGAGCCAAGCTTAAAATGTTTGACGTCGCCTAAAACGAGAATTAAAATAATGTCATAATGAAATATGACCACAAGTGATAAATGATCACTTTATCTGTCTAATTGCCAGATTAGAGTTCTGATGAATTAAAAGTATGTAAAGTGAACTCAAGTTAGACATTAGGCATGTCCGAACTAAAATCAGACAAAGATTTACAAGAAAAGAGACATGCACTCTATGGGAAAGGAGGAAATGTCAGCGTGTGATTCATACCACATGTGCAAAACATTGACCAAAGGGGTAATGAAAGTCAAAATCTCAACTTTAACATTGTGTGAGACCCTGAGTTTTTTTTTAAGAATAAAATCTCAAAGAATACCCTTATTACTCTATTCTGTTTCTTGAAAACTTCATTTAATGATTGCTATCTTAGAGTGTTACCAAAGGATTAAGATAAATTCAATCTGCTGGGACATTTCTAGAAAAGCAAGTTAAATAAAAGTTGCAGGAATCGAGAAAAGAGGAAGATTACGATTTTGAATTATCACATTATAATCACGTGTATTCATTGGTCGACCAATTATGTTTTACTTTTATGTAAAGATAGAACATAATTATGAATACAACGAATATTTTTTTGTAAATGAGATTGTTAGAAAAATGTGATAAGTAATCTAGGGTATTGCATACAACATACAACCTGAGTTTCACAATTCGAGAAGTTATATATTCCTAACAGATATATGACTAACGTGTCTCGAAGTATGCATGGTCACACGGCATATTTACTAAAGTATGAACCTTAAAGAAGCATAGAGAGATAGTCCCATCATGTGTGAGTGGGAGATATTGGATAAGGGGTACACCCATGATGGGTTACCCCTAAGCGAGTGTGTGAGAGAAACGCCAAATGCGCTTCCTCCAACTGCCATATAAAAGGAAAACCTTTCCTTTTAGAAAGAAATACACACTGTCACTCTCAAATATTCAAAAGGAAAATACGCTCTCTCTCTCTAGAATTTGGAAAACAGAAACATTCTTCGTGGTTTTCTTCCAGATTACTTTATTGCTTGAGTTAAGGAGTGAAGGTATTTATGCTGTGTAAATTCATTGTAGTTCATTTATATGAAAATGTGATTGCAATGGTGACTATGATCTTAGGATTATGTTAGGATATATGTTATTCTATATAATTTCCAACACAACCACTATCGGAGGAAAAAAAAAATATATTTTTTTAAGGTACGGATTGCTAGACATTCATCTTTCGTTTTTATACATTTTTTATTTACAATTGTATCTTAATTAAAACTGAAAATGGAGGCTTAATAGAAAATAAGTGGGGGCTATTTAGCAATTAGCATCTCTCTTTATTGGCATGATTATATATATATATTTTTCTTTTTAATCGGAGTGTCTGAACCAGTTTGCGTATACGTCAATTAATTTTTAAGACTCATTGAACACCCTACAAGCCGAATGTTTCATGTAAGCCAGTGGAAACCTCAAGATAGTTTGAACAGAAAGTCAATAAAGGGAGTAATCTTCTTTATTATCAGATCAATCCCTTAAATTTTTTATTATTAATATCATTTAAATATGTTGGAAAGAATGTAAAAATGCATAAAATAATTTAAACATTATTTTATCCTCGTTACACAAGGATGAAAGTAAATCTAAGTACATTTAATATCCACTGACGAAAGTAAATGAATAATCTTGAATACAATGAAGCATTACAATTGACTATTGAATCTAGGGCTGGTCTCTTGTTTCTTTCTTCACACAAGATTATCCCAATTTCAACCAATTTTGCAGCCTGGTTTTTGCTAGACTTTCCTTTTAATTCTTGTCACTTAGCTTCCTGCTCCTCATCACCTTCCTCTACCATCAGATTCGAAACTCAAATTACTTTCACCATTTCAAGAATCATCACTCCGTAGCTATAAACATCAATCTTGAAAGTGATACGAAGATTCATAGCCTACTTTGGAGCCGTGTAACCCTTTGTACCGCGAATCCTGGAGGCTTCTAAAGTTTGTTTTCTGAAATCTTGGATTCAAATTCACTGTCCAGGAGAATGTTTACAGGTTTCACATCACAATAAATTACCCATTCTAAACACTCATGGTGAAGATAGGCTAAGCCCTCAGCTGTTCTCACAGTAACATTGAACCTCTTTTTCCATCTAAGAAATTTGTTTAAAGAGAATAAGTGTTTGTCCAGGGATAAATTTTCAATATACTAATAGACTAAGAGTCTGTCACTGTCTTCTCAATAGAATCCCCACATTCTCACCAGGTTCATGTGATAATGAATGCATATTTAATAGTTGAAATCATCATTTCCTGATAAATATAATGAAAATTAAATTGGAAAGCAAACTTGAAAAGGATAATTTATAAGTATTCTAGTGGGAAAAGTAATCATTTTTTGGTCATATTAGGAGACTTGTAGATGACCTCTATTAAAATTTTTCTACCTATTTTAATTTTATGAGAATATTTATTAAAAAGAATATCCAAAAAAGAATATGAAACAATTATGTATGTATGAAAAAATGTGACCAAATGTTTCCGAGAAATAATTCAATTGCATAAAGAACAAGTTAGAATTAGTCAGAAACTATATATGAAAAATTTTATATGTACCTTTCACAAAAATTGTCAATTTGAAGGCCATAAATGATTATTATGGTAAATTAAAATTTCTTAATTTTTTTTTTTATTTGAATCAAAAGAAAAAGTATTAGACGCAGAGTTAATATCCCAACTGATGTAACAATTTATTTATCGGCATCACATTTACAATATAAAATACAGACTTTATATCAAAACTCAATAAATGTAACATTATTAACTTAGCTTATGATTAAAATCTAAAATAGAACTCATTTACTAGCTTGTGAAGCTAGTATAGTTTGCCTAAAATTCTTGAAGAAGTCAACCAATTGATCTCTTGGTGGCATAGTCTCTTTGACAAAAGGGTACTCAAGATAATTGAGTACCCATTTGGCAAGACAAGGGAATTTTTCAGAATCAAATATTTGAACATTTGAAGCTTCTTCAATGACCCCCAACCATAGGCTAATCCATCCCAAAGTTATGTCAATTAACCCAATTGTGTCTCCTCCAAATAATTTCTTCCCTTTGACCTCTTCTTCAAGCACTTCTAGGGCTTCTTTTGCTTGCTTCACTGCCTCCTCTTGTTGCTCGCCTTCCGAAAATAGGATTTTTCTTATCACTTCTATCAACTGAAATAACATCGTCGATAATTATTATTGAATTGACTTAAATGAATGTTTTATATGTTTTAATGCATGATCCTTGACATTTTTTTAATAATTAAAACATAATTTATGTAAATCTAATAATAGTTAAAACATTATGCTCCCATAAGAAAACATTTTTTGAGTATATAATCTTAAAACTATAACTAAACTAGAAAACGAATTAAAAAAAAAAAAAACGATTACTCATCAGTTTTCTATAATTTTCAACTTTGAAAAAAGTTTTAAATATAAGCAGATTCTTGAATAGGTCTAAGTTTTTAAAAATTATTTTCGGATCACAAACCGAAACGATCATTAATCATTAGTAATGAGAAAGAACTGAAAAAAAATAAATAAATAAATAAAAAAGAAGAAGAAAGATATACCTTCTCATCTATAAACTTAGCCCAGAATCTTGCTACAGCTTTGTCACTGGGATCCTGAGGCAAAATGGGGTTGAGTTTCCAGGTTTCATCAATGTACTCAACAATAACAAGTGATTCACAGATGGATTTTTCATTATGGAGGAGGACTGGGATTTTCTTGTGGACTGGATTTGACTTGAGAAGGAGAGGGCTCTTGTTGATAATATCTTCTTCCACAGCTACATATTTTACTCCTTTCAGCTTCAGTGCCAACTCAACCCTTTGAGCAAAAGGGCTGAACCAGGCTCCCAGCAGCTTCACTCCTTGCTCTCCTGCCATACTTTTCTCTCTCTTTGTTTCTTGCCTTCTGAGTTCTAACACTGCCCAAGTAATGGCCGGGAGAGAGATATTATTGCTGTTTCAATCAGTGGCCGAGAAGAAATTTTCGAGTGGGGCACTATAAGAATGTGATTAAATTATGCAATATGAGTTAATTGAATTGATAAAGGAAAGAAACATGCTAAGAATACGATTAAATTATGGAAAATGAGTTAATTGAATTGACAAAGGAAAGATACATTCAAGGGGCGGACCCACACGGTGTTTTATTTTATTTTTTAAAGTTTTTTTCAATTTTGTCTCTTAACAAAACTAAATCACAAAATTATAGTAAACTAAATTAATTAAAAATTTTAACTTTCTCTAATAATATCTTTTTTTTTTTTTTTTTTTTTTCCCAATCCCAACCTTTTCTCTTGTTCAATGTGCCCCACTCCATCTCTTCAATCCTTATTTTTCTCTTCTCCACCTTAGCATGTCCCACCACTCAATTGGAAAATTGCCATTGTTTTCAGAATCTCTTTTAACAATAAGAATATTTGTTAATTTATTTTTTTAAAATTTGATTCAATTATTGAGTTTTGTTTAATTAATTTCATTTAAGTTCTTTAGAATGTCCTTTATGGTGTTGTGGTCATGGGTAATTTTGATTGGCTTTCTCTATGTTTCTTCAAGCATGTATATTTTTTTTTCTGCATAAATGGTGAGGTTGTTGGCATGTTGTTGTAGTTTTGTGTTTGGCCGGCTATTACTTTTTATCTTTTAAGCGTATTTTAATTTATTGAGCTGTCAAGCAAGAACAAGAAATAGGTTGTTGACTTGTTGTTCTTGTATCAAGAAGACAATAACTCTCAATAAAGAAAAAATAATCTTACTGGAAAAAAAAAAAAGATTAAAGCTTTTAAATTAAATTTCTTTTGTTGTTTTGATTTATAACATTAGAATGAATTTATGCCATTAGAACGATATGTAACTTCAAATCATGAATATGAGATTAAGCAATGATATACAATTGAAATTAGAGGGCTAATTAGCTGAATTTACATGTAGTTTACCGACAAATTTAATGGCTTGTAGATCAACCATTTTTGTGAAGTACTATTGATTTTGAGTTCTTGTTTAATTTCTTACTACAATTTAAGTTCATTTATTTAACTTTCATGTTTAAAATTATTATAAATATTAGTTTAGTTTATATTGAGCATATAATTTATTTGTTGCATTTTTTTATCAAGTAATAATATATTGTTGTTTGGAAATAGTATGGAGAGATATTTCAAAAGGAAATCAACAATGATCTCATCATCTCAACAAGAGGAAAATATTGATGATTCAAGAAAAAATGTGGATGTTGATTAGCGAGATCTTCCTATGGATCTAGGTTTACATCCCCGAATTTTAGTTATGATCCTAATATTCAAGATCAAATCCGAAGAGTATATTTGAAAATGGATCCTTGTCAACCTAAAGGCATGAGTTTCCTTTTAGAGATTTTGGTGGATTTTCAAGAAGATTTGTTGTTTCTTGGTTTGGTGAATTTGATCAATGATTGGAATATAGTATAGCGAAAGACATAAGATTTTGTTTTTGTTACTATCTTTTTAGGTTAAATGTTGGTGATAAAGGGGGTGATGATCACTTTAGGTCAAGGGTTTTCAAATTGGAAAAAGAAAGAAAGATTGAATGTTCATACTAGAAGTGCTGCTCATAACCAAGCTCGAAGAATGTGTGAATTATTATTGTATCAAGACCAACACATTCATACTTTTTTTGATAGACACTCTTCTAAAGCACGAATTGAGTACCGAACTCATTTAAATGCTACAGTTGATTGTGTTTGTTATCTTCTACGGCAAGGACTCCCATTTCGTGGTAATGATGAATCTTATGATTCAAACAACCAAAAGAATTTTTCTTGAGCTTCTACAATTTCTTGCTAATTCTACAATTTCTTGCTAATCATAATGAAGATGTCTATGCTGTTGCTTTCAAGAATGCTCCTGACAATCCCAAATTAACATCACCTAAGATTCGGAAAGACATTGTAAGTGGGGCTACAAGTGAAACTGTAAATGCTATCATTAGAGATTTAGGAGATTCATCATTCTTTATATTGATTGATAAATCTCGTGATATCTCTACAAAGGAACAAATTACTATTGTCTTGCGTTATGTTAACAAGAATGGACTTGTTGTGGAGAGTTTTGTAGGTGTTGAACACGTTACTAGTACTACAATTCTCTCACTCAAGATGACACTTGACAATTTTTTTTCTAGGCATGGGTTGATTTTTTCTAGACTGTAAGGACAAGGTTATGGCGAAGCTAGTAATATGCAAGGAGAATTTAATTGTTTGAAGACACTGATTTTAAAAGAGAGTAGATATGCTTATTATATTCATTGTTTTGCCCATCAACTCCAGTTGGCTCTTGTGGCTTTAGCAAAGAATCAAGATGATGTTAATGATCTCTTTAATATTGTGGCGATTATAGTTAATATTGCTGGTGCTTCATCACAACGTTACAATATTTTTAGAGATAAGCGAGCTAGTAAAGTTATTAAGGCTTTTTCTAGTGTTGAACTTTCAAGTGAAAAGGGCCTCAATCAAGAGATAAATCTGAAACGTGTCAGTGATACACGTTAGAGCTTGCATTATGGTATATTAATGAGCATAATCTTCCTGTTCTCTTCCATTATCGATGTTCTTGAAATTGTGGCAAAAGATAGGACAAACTCTGAGCAAAGATTTCAGGCAAGATTGAAATTGATGCAATCATTTAATTTTGTGTTTAGTCTATTTATGATGAAAGATTTACTTAGCTTTACAAATGAACTTTCTCAAGCACTACAAAGAAAAGATCAAAATATTATAAATGTTATGAATTTGGTTGAAGCGTGTAAGCAAGCTTTATAATTGATGAGGGATAGTGAATGAGAGAATTTACTTAGCAAAGTTTGTTCTTTTTATGCCAAACATGACATTGATATTCCAAATATGGATGACAATTTTTTTTTTTCAAGGCCAATCACAATGGAAGACTAAATGTATCACAAACAAGCATCATTACCGCATTGAAATATTTTATAATGTCCTAGATATGCAGCTTCAAGAGTTGAATAATCGTTTCAATGAGGTAAACACTGAATTACTTATTTGTTTGGTATGCTTATATCTAAATGAAAATTTTGTTGCTTTTGATAAGCAAAAATTGATGCGCCTTGTTGAACTTTATCCAGAAGATTTTTTTGACTTAGAACTCATGACACTTAATTCTCAATTTGATATTTACATTTTGGATGTACGTTCTAATGTCAAATTTATGGAATTGAATGAGATTGGAGATCTTGTAAGAGTAATGGTTGAAACTAAGAAGGATTGAGTTTTTCCATTAGTTTATCAGTTGATAAAATTAACATTGATTTTACCGGTTGCCACTACTAGTGTAGAGAGAGCATTTTTAACAATAAATATTGTGAATAATCGTTTGCGAAATAGAATGAGTGATCAATGATTGAATGATAGTTTAGTTGTGTATATAGAGAATAATATATTTGATAGTATTGATAATGAAGTCATTATACAATATTTTCAAAAAATAAAATCTCGTCGAAGACAATTATAAATGTATTAGTTAATGAGAATTTTATTACTATAAATATTTGTGTTTATTTATATTTATATTAATTATTACTTCAACCTTTGACTCCGTAAGTTTTTTTCCGGGGTCCACCCCTGCATGTATATATAACATGCGAGGGGAAAGAAAAAACAGAAAAGAAAGGCCGTGACAAAGTTTATAGAAAAATAAGAGTTTTGTTGATTGCACGAATCTCTTAAAGTTGCCAGTGTCATACTCCACACTGCTAGTTAATGGAGTTTGGTTTAGTTTATAAACTTTGAATCCTCTTAATTAAATAGACTCGTTTTGAGTGGAAGATGTTTGTAATTTGGTTTTGAGACTTTGGATCTTTTAATCTCAATGGAAGGTCACATCTCTTTCTACTTTTGTCTTGCTCTATATGAAATTAAAGAGTGGTCCCTGTGACATCCTGGAAATATTTCAACCTGTTACATATAGCTATAAAATTTTAGATATGCAGGTTGTTTTATTATCACATTTCGGTGAAGATTATACGATATTGCGAAAGCTCTAATAAATTTGAACTTGTTTTATACGCAATTGAAGTTGTGGTCTAGCTATAGCCTCTTTGGCTTTTGGCTCCATTATACTGATCATGAAATTTCTCACATGCATGCAGGAATTTTCTTCTCAGTTTTCGCTCTAATTCTTGCTGCTTGTAAACGCAATTGAATTGTTAGTCTCAAAAAGGCGTCCTAGATATTCCAATTCAAGGTTTCTAGAAATTGTAGTTAATTTGGAAGAAAGTTGAATTGTAGTTGGAAAATTCTAGTTAGCTTGGAAGAAAGTTGAATTGTAGTGATTGGAAAATTCTAGTTAACTTGGGAGAAAGTTGAACTGTAGTTGGAAAAATTTTAAGCCAAGGTTTTATTTAAACGATACCGTGTGCCGTTCCAAGTCGTTGGAGACAATGAAGTGGGATGTATCAAAGATTGAATGGAAAGTTTAGCAGAAATCAAGCTGAAAAACTGGTTAAATATGCACATCATGTCTTGAGGAAGATGGAAGAAAGAGATAAAGATTGAAACACCCAAACCCATTGTCAGGATATTGTGGATTTATCTTATATTCACTTCAAATAACAGGGCTTAGAGTGTCTCCCTTGATTCGAACTCATGACTTTATCACTGAAAACGAATTGAGAGTACTAATAGTAGTCGGATTGTCACTCCTGATTCTTTTTCAAGGATAAAGTTTTGAGTTCAAAAATCAAAATTGACATAGAATGTCTAGCACATAAATTCTTAGAAAAGGTCGAGTGTTGGAAGCCCAAACGCGGATAGACTAACTTTAAATAGCTATAAGTTTTGATCTAAGAGGAGTTACGGGGTTTATAATATATCAACGGAAAACTCATTTCGAGCCCTACGATTTGGCTATAAGGTACCCTAGTTGGGGGATGTTTTCGAGCCCAAAATTAACTGTTCTGGCGTGTTTCGAGACTGTTTTAGTTTTATGCATGTTTTTTCTTATTTTATTTAGGATTTTCTTTTTTAATTAATTTGGATTTTATTTCCTTGTTTATTGTAAGTGTTGTTAGAGTTGGTTATCACCCTATATAAACATTATTCCTTTTTTGATATGATTCAATAATTATTCAGATTTTACTTCAAACTTTATGATCTAAGTTTCTATGATATATTATGATTTGTTTATCAATTTTAAAGGTATAATCGAGTGATATCCTTGTTGTTACGCTAACTTGCTGCGTCAAAAACCCTTTAATTGAGTTGATTGATGTCATCCCAATTAAACAACAATGTCACAGGACCTAGAAGTTTCATGGATGGCTCTTCTGGAGCAGTTTCATGTTCATGGAGTTGGTATGAGGCAACTGGACCAGGTAATTGGAACAAAGGGTACAAGCCAAAATTTTCCTTATTTTTAACAACATTTAAATCCTAGACTTACTTTGATGATTTTATAGATGTAAGCATTAACTCTTTTTTATCTTAAATCCACAGATTTAGCTCCTGGAAGAAACTTTTGAAAACACATTTAACATCTGTATAAACCCAATGAACTAAGGCAAACATAAAGGATCCTTGAATGAAGAACTACTGTTTTCAATTGTCTGAACAAATAATTGATTAGAAGGTAAACTCTACGTACAAATAGATGTAAAACATGTCGTTGAATAGACTGGAGAAGGGGTCTAGTCGTCGTCTCTGAAGTCTTCTCTTAAAAGGGGAAAAATAATTCCCAATTCTCATACATATATATTAATTATTTAGGGCTATTCATTATTGATATATACACCAACTCTTCTTAAATAAAGAACGAAGAAAACCAGAGACCACATTACTACTTGGAACAACAATCGCCAACAAGAAGAATGAGACACCAAGCTTTAATATTTTCAAAGTGTCGAACCCTTTTCATTGTTCTAATTTCCTTATTCATCTCTGTTGGAATATCAGAAAGCCAAAACTTGTTGAAAAGAGGCTCTTCTCTATGAGCTGAAAATACTTCTAATGTGTTAACATCCGCGGACAAAACTTTCACCTGTGGCTTTTATAGTCTTGGTGAGAATGCTTACTGGTTCTCAATCTGGTTTACCGATTCAAAAGAGAGAACATTTGTTTGGACGGCTAACCGCGAGACACCAGTCAATGGAAAGGGCTCAAAAGTTTCTTTGCAAAAAAATGGAGTCATGGTGCTCGGGGATGATGATGGCACAGTCGCTTGGACGACTGACACCTCCTCTACTGGGGCTGCTAGAGCTGAGCTTTTGGACTCTGGAAATCTTGTTTTAGAGGATGTAGATGGTAACATTCTATGGAGAACCTTTGATTTTTCTACTGATACTTTGCTTCTTAACCAACCCTTCACTAAGAGCACAAAGCTGGTTTCTAGATTAGGCAATGGAACTTATGCTTCTGGGTATTTTATGCTGTATTTTAATGAAAATACCTTCAGGTTGATGTATGATGGACCTGATATTTCAAGTATTTATTGGCCTAGTTCTGATTATAACGTTTGGCAAAATGTAAGAACAACATATAACAGTAGTAAAATTGCTATTTTAGATGAAACAGGCAGTTTATTATATAGTGACAAATGCCAATTCAGTGCTTTAGATATGGGGTTTGGGATCAAAAGAAGGCTGACACTAGATTATGACGGGAACCTACGGCTTTATAGCCTCAACAATGTCACCGGACTCTGGATGGTTTCATGGATAGCTGTTCTGGAGCACTGTAAAGTTCATGGAATTTGAGGCACCAGATAAGCCCAAGTGCTCCAGAACACCAGATAAGCCCAAGTGCTCCAGAACACCAGATAAGCCCAAGTGCTCATGCCCTCCAGTCTATGAGGTCACTGAACCGGCTAATTGGAACAAAGGCTGCACCCGCAGCACGCCTCAGTTCAATAGAACTTGTTCAAAGTAACAGCAAGTGAAATTCATCAAGGTTCTGCTAGTATATTTCTATGGATTTGATCTCAATTTCAGTATGACTACATCAATATTCTTGCATGAAATTATGCTTGGATGATTGCCAGTGTAAAGCATTTAGTTATAGGCTGATCGGCGAAGGAATATGTTACACATGAAGTGAGCTTTTCCATGCATGGATATAGTTCTCCAAATGTTCAAATCACCACCTATATATATAAAAGTGCCAGCTACTTTCAAAACATCGGAACCCACTAGTCCCAATCTCACTGGTCCTAATCATGTTAGCCATTTTAGGGAATCTAAAGTTACTGCTGGGGAGAAAGTGAGATGTGATAGAATTTGAGATGGGCTTGACTCCTCACCCAATAAGGCCTTGTTGAATGGGAGGATTACCTCCTCTTATAAACCAGTAGGCTTGAGCGTGCCTAGTCGGTATGAGACTCCAACACTCTCCCTCACGGTCAAGCCCATATTGTGGGTCATACCTGTTATTGGAGGTAGTTGTCAACTCTAACTCCTCACCCGCTGGTCAAGCACTCAGCTCAACTGAACCTGGGCTCTGATACCATGATAGAATTTGAGATGGGCTTAACTCCTCACCCAATAAGGCCTTGTTGAATGGGAGGATTACCTCCTCTTATAAACCAGTAGGCTTGAGCGTGCCTAGTCGGTATGGGACTCCAACAAGATGGACTAATTATCTTTACAGCTTCTGTATGCTCTTGGTGCAATTGAAGCTCTCTTCAGGTTGGTGGCTCCTTTTAAGATTAAGACATGTTGTACATTCTATAGTTGAAGATGGATATAGTGCACTATCAATTCATTTCAGGAAATTTAATTATCCCGTACTCAAGAAGGTAACAGAAAATTTCAAGAGGAGCTTGGCTGAGGAGCCTCTGGAGTTGTGTTCAAGGGCGTTTTAGCCGATGAAAGGGCGGTTGCCGTGAAGAGACTAGGAGATATCTGTCAAGGAGAAGAAGTATTTTGGGCTGAAGAGAGCACAATTGGAAAAGTCTATCACATGAACCTGGTGAGAGTGTGGGGATTCTGTTCAAAAGCCAGTCACAAACTCTTAGTCTATGAGTATATTGAAAATTTATCCCTGGACAAACACTTAATCTCATCAGAAAACTTTTGGATGGAAAGAGAAGTTTAAAGTTGCCCTGGGAACAGCTAAGGAATTGGAAAAATTATCGCCAGAGGAAGTCAAAGAAATGGAAAAAAAACAAGAGTTTGTGGCAGCCCACGTTGAAAAGATATTGCCTTTGCACACAACGCATAGCCCTAACTTCTTGGGTTTGCAACAAAATATAGGATTTTGGAAAGAATCAAATTTTGGCAAAGGAGTGATATTGGAGTTTGGATACAGGAATAACTCCTGGTCACCCTTCATTCAACGATGTAGGAATGTCTCCACCACCACCAAAATGGAAAGGGAGGTGCGATTTAGTTGGGGCGGCTTGTAATAACAAACTAATTGGGGCAAGAAATTCTGCAAATAAGAGCACACCTTTTGACGATGAGGGGCATGGAACCCACACGGCAAGCACAGCGGCAGGAAACTTTGTAAAAGGAGCTAATGCGTTTGGTCAGGCCAACGGTGAGGCAGCTGGTGTAGATCATTTGGCGACGTATAAAATTTGCAATGAAGCAGGTTGTCGTGAGAGCGACATTTTGGCTGCAATGGATGTTGCTATTGCCGATGGAGTTGACGTGATTTCGCTTTCAGTTGGTGGTGGTTCCACGGCTTTCTTTAATGACGCTATTTCATTGGCTTCATTCAGGGCTATACAAAAGGGCATTTTTGTGAGCTGCTCAGCAGGAAATTCCGGACCAGCTCCCAAAACTTTGTCTAATGAAGCTCCATGGATTCTTACCGTAGGAGGAAGCAATTCTGGTAGAAGCATAATCGCAATCGCAAAACTTGGAAACGGAAAAGAATATGATTGTGAAACCCTTTTCCAACCTAAAGACTTCCCTTTGACACAATTGCCTCTTGTTTATGCTGGTGCTATTGCTAATGGTAGTCATGGTGCAAACGAAGATCATTAAGAAATGGTAATGTTCAAGGCAAGGTAGTGATATGTGAGAGAGGTGGAGGTATAGGAAGAATTGAAAAAGGGAAAGAAGTCAAAGAGGCTGGTGGTGCTGCCATGATTGTCATGAATGACGAGGATGCTGGTTTTACTTCCTTAGCCGAAGCTCATGTACTCCCCAGCAGCACATGTGAGTTATACAGCAGGGATGAGTATTAAAGCCTATACAAACTCAACACCTTCACCAACAGCAACAATCTTGTTTAAAGGAACTATAATTGGTAAGAAATCTGCTCCAGAAGTTGCTGGTTTTTCTTCAAGAGGCCCCAACGTACAAAGCCCTGGAATCTTGAAACCGGACATTATTGGACCAGGTATGAACATTTTAGCTGCTTGGCCGTTTTCTATAGAAAACATCACTAACACAAAATCAACATTTAACATGATTTCTGGAACCTCAATGGCTTGCCCTCATCTTAGTGGTGTCGCAGCGTTAATGAAAAGTAGCCATCCTGACTGGTCACCAGCAGCCATAAAATCTGCCATCATGATCACTGCTGAGATATTAAATCGTGAAAACAAGCCAATTGTTGACGAAAAGCTTATACAAGCTAACGCCTTTTATGATTGGTGCAGGCCAGGTTAACCCATCAAAAGCAAATGATCCAGGACTAGTTTATGACATCCAACCAAATGATTGCATTCCTCATTTATGTGGCTTGAATTATGATGACAGACAGGTAGCAACCATTGCAAATCGTGATGTACAATGCTCAAAAGTTAAAAGAATAACTGAACCACAGTTGAATTATCCTTCTTTCTCTATCATCATGAAGACCGATGCTCCTCAGACATACACTGGAACAGTCATAAATGTTGGTAAACCTGGATCATCCTATCGCGCTCAAATTCTTCCAAGCATAATTGTGAAACCTACGTTGTTGACCTTCAGGAACACCAACGAGAACGCTACGTACTCTTATCATATTTTCCAAAACCAATCGAACTGTTGGAGAATTTTCGGAAGGAAATTTGAGTTGGATTTCAACTGACCATGTCGTTCGAAGCCCAATAATTGTCTCCTTTTGAAACAAAAGCAAGAATAGATGCTACGTTATATAACTTGTGCTACTAAATAGGTGCACATCAAAGTTAATTTTACATCTATTAATTGCATTTTTTTAAGGAATATCCATTCTACTTTAAAGGCTTGACATTTACAAGAACCTTGATTATATGTTCTTGATACTTCCGCTTTATTGTAATGCAGTATTCTAATTACACAAATCATGCCTTTGTCTACACTTATCAGTAGTGTTACTAAAAATTAGAATATGTTATTGTTGATAATGTTTTCACAATTCCAACAAAGAAGCATCTCGTTGTATCCTTACACAGAGAATATCAATCAAAGAGACCAAAACGATTGTTAAAAAATAATAATAATAATTGTTTAGTGTGGGAGGCGAATAATCCAATCAAGTGTTTTGATGCAAGTTCAATTATTAAGGCTTAAGGACTGTTACATCATGGGTAATCTAGATGGTTAGGGCGAACTGAGAATAGTGTATGATAGGCACACAGTTTAAAATTTGATTTCTTATCTGAACATTTATGATTTAAGTGGGGGTCGTGAAAGTAGGTTGATGTGCTACTCTCTCAGGTCGAAATGTACGTAAACTGACTCGAACACTTCGGTTACAAAAAAAAAAAAAAAAAAAAAAGCTTAGGGGCTGTTTGTTTTTTGATCTTAACTGTGAATGTTACTAATTTTAGTAGATGAAGATGTTTAAGGATTGTTTGTTTTTTAACTTAAAGTAAAAAGGTAAAATATTTGACTCTTATCTAAATACAAAAACATCTTAATCAATAATATTTTTCTTTTGTCAACAATACCCCTATTAAATATATATAATTCTAATTTTAGCAAAACCCTTATATATTATTTATTTTTTGTCTTCTTTTATTTAATTTATTTTTAGGTATTAAATTAAACATCTTTTGTTTGTAGGATGCACTGCGATCGTTGGGGTCAGTATAGTACTGTCGTAAAGCTTCATATTTGGGAAGGAAAATTTCTTAGGCATCTCTGCGAGGGTGATTGCATCAACAAAAGGAGGTTCAACGTAACTTTTGTGGGAGGCTCTTTTTGATTGGGGTAGGTACTCCAGGGATCCGCTGGATGATCGTCCCCAATTCTGCGAGCTTCTTCGCCATAGCTTGTTATAAAGGAGTCTCAATCTTAGAGAACAGACCAGCACTGGCAATTACGAACTGCGAAGTATTCTAACTCGAGGCGACAGGTTGAGTCGAGCTGATTGTATTGGACCACTGGTGAGGAATTGATCCTGTCGATTGGAATGCTGTGAATAGAGTTGAATGAGTGATTGGAGTCGTCGTTGTGTACAGCGCAATAGATCCTATTGACCAAGCAAGGAATTCCAAGTTGAAGTCTTCTACAGAGGTCGTGGGCTTATGTACCAAATTATCAGTGATTATCAATTGGGCAGGCTGAGGTTGGCTTGACGATCCTCCATACTTAGGGGTCGCAAACAATTGTGTTGGATTGATCGAGATGCTGAGTCTAGCGTCCTGTTGCTGACTCAGTGTGAAATCGAGGGAATCAAACTGATGGATTAAGATTGATTGATCTTTGCCACCGTGCCTCTTTCTTGTACCAATTGATGTTGCGGTAGTGCCTAATATGAGTTTGCTCCTGCCCCAGACAGGTTCGAGGTTCCCATCGATCAATTATAGAGGTTTCAGGTTTCAACCACTGAACTTGCTTATGCTCCCCTTTGAACAGCGTCGAATGTGGGCCTTGCAATGACCAAATCTGGCTACCGTAAGGCCTCCACATGGCGACCAAGCAATAAGTGATTAAAAAATCATTCAATATTCCCCAATCCCTAATTCGTAAACCTTAAATTGTAATTTGAAACATAAAATTACAAAGAGCCCCTATTTTTTGCTAAAATTTCAGTTAAGTCTTGATTCTTAAACCGGTTCCAACCCGGGTACCTGGATCTCGGTTCTGGTTTTGATTCTTGGGTGAGTTCCGGTTACTTGAACTGGTGGAAATGGTACTGATACCAGAACAACACAGAACCGGTTTCACACAATTGGGAACCCTAAGTATCCACATATTCCAATTCTACCCAAAAATCTTGCACACCCCTAGGTGGAGGTATATACCTCAATCCCAATAATATATCCTTGTACTGACATGGTTGGCGCAGTCAAATTTGAAATTTTTAAAACCCTTTCCTTGAGGTAAATGGAATAGACAAACGCTTAAGCTAGTAAAACCCAAACACTATAACTGAATCTTAAGCTACGAGGACTTGGTCTTGTCCTTCAAATAAATACTAGCAAATACTACCCCAATTTGCCGTCTCTGGAGTAAAAGCATATACCAAGTTCTGAAAGCGCCATACCACAATGATCCAACAGGAATACTCAACTCAAAACTGAGCAGAAATCAGATGCCGCCGGCTATCTCTCCTTCTTTCAGTTGTATATATATAGTTCATTAAACCACCACTGACATAAACACAAAAACCGTACGATACTTCTCTTCTACTTCATGAAGAGCAGTACTTTTCCATCAAAGATGAGTGTCATTTTTCTCTTTCTCTTGTTCAACTTTCATCTCAGCATTGCTCAAGGAACTGAAAGGAACACTTTGCAAACTTACATTGTCCATGTGAAGCAGCCGGAAGGCAGACTTCTTACACAATCAGAAGATCTAGAGAACTGGCACAAATCTTTTCTGCCACTTAGCACTACAAGAACAAACACAGGCGTGCCGCAAGGCCCACAACGCATGGTTTATTCGTACAAAAATGTTATTGATGGTTTCGCAGCAAGATTGACAGAAGACGAACTTCAGATTCTCAAGAAGAAAAATGGGTTTGTGTCGGCACGTCCTGAAAGGAAACTACGTCTGCACACAACACACACGCCCAGCTTCTTGGGGTTGAACTCTGAGATGGGAGTTTGGAAAGAATCAAATTTCGGAAAGGGAGTTATTATTGGAGTATTGGATGGTGGGATTCTCCCTAGCCATCCATCTTTCAGTGATGAAGGAATGCCACCCCCTCCAGCTAAATGGAAAGGAAGATGTGAGTTTAACATTTCTGCCTGTAACAACAAACTTATTGGTGCAAGATCATTCAATATCGCAGGTTCGAGCATGAAGGGCAACGGAGCTGAACCACCTGATGATATAGATGGGCATGGAACTCACGTAGCAAGCACTGCTGCTGGAGGATTCGTGAAGAATGCTGATGCTCTGGGAAATGCCAATGGCACAGCCGTAGGGATGGCACCTTATGCTCACCTAGCAATTTACAAAGTATGCTTTGGAGGTAAAGAAGACTGTGTTGATAGCGATATACTTGCAGGGATTGATGCAGCTATTGAAGACGGCGTTGATGTGCTCTCACTCTCCATAGGTGCAGATTCAGTACCATTTGCTGATGACTCCATTGCAGTTGGCTCATTTGCAGCAATTCAGAAGGGAATATTTGTAAGCTGTTCTGCTGGAAATTTTGGCCCTTCCAACAGCACACTTTCTAATGAAGCTCCATGGATTCTAACAGTTGGAGCAAGCACCGTAGATAGGAGGGTAGTAGCCACAGCAAAGCTTGGGAATGGAGAAGAACTTGATGGTGAATCTCTTTTCCAGCCCAAGGAGTTCTCCTCTACGCTATTGCCTCTCGTTTATGCTGGTGTAGATGGTAAACTGGAGTCTGCAGTATGTGCAAACGGATCTCTGAATGCTGTCGATGTCAAAGGTAAGGTAGTCTTGTGTGAAAGGGGTGGGGGTATTGCAAGAATTGCTAAAGGGGAAGAAGTGAAAAATGCTGGTGGTGCTGCCATGATTCTCATGAATGATGAACCAAATGCCTTCAGCACTGATGTTGATGCCCATGTTCTGCCTGCAACACACGTTAGCCATGCTGCCGGGCTTAAGATCAAATCCTATATTAATTCAACGGCAACACCCATGGCAACAATCCTATTTGAAGGAACAGTCCTAGGAGATCCCCAATCTCCTGCTGTTGCTTCCTTCTCCTCAAGAGGTCCCAACTTGGCCAGCCCCGGTATTCTTAAACCAGATATTATCGGTCCTGGCGTGAGCATTCTAGCTGCATGGCCCTTCCCTCTCGACGACAATACAAATTTAAAATTTACTTTCAACATGATGTCGGGCACATCAATGTCATGTCCTCATCTTAGTGGTATTGCAGCCTTGCTCAAGAGCTCTCATCCTTACTGGTCGCCAGCTGCCATTAAATCTGCCATAATGACCACTGCTGATCTCCTAAACATTGAAGGTAAACCCATTGTCGATGAAACACTTGAGCCTGCAGATATCTTTGGAATTGGTGCTGGACATGTTAATCCATCGAGGGCAAACAACCCAGGATTAGTCTATGATATTCAACCAGATGATTATATTCCTTACTTGTGCGGTCTGGGCTATAGCGATGAGGAAGTGAGCTATATTGTGCATAGAACAGTTAACTGTTCAAATATTCCAAGCATAACTGAGGGGCAGCTAAACTACCCTTCATTTTCTGTTACACTGGGATCGACTCAGACCTTCACAAGGACAGTGACAAATGTTGGTCAAGAAAATTCATCCTATTTTGTCACGGTTTTTCCACCAAAAGGTGTTTATGTGAGTGTGAAACCCAGCAGACTTTATTTCTCAAATGTGAGCCAAAAGGCAACTTACTCGGTGACATTCAGTCATATTGGATCAGGTTACAAAGTTGGCGAATATGCTCAAGGATATATAAAATGGGTTTCTGCTAAGTACTTTGTAAGAAGTCCAATCTCTGTGAGATTTG
>CM047898.1:25826177-25877513 GCA_026229545.1 Pistacia atlantica | reverse complement strand
CTGTGAGATTTGAATAAAGAACAGATGCTACTAGGCTCAACAAGGAAGAAATGAGTTGTACTGTCATAGAATCAAAAACTGCCGGTAAGATATTGTGATTGTACAACAGTACCATCTCGTTTCTTCAAGTACCCTTCAACAATGTAGTAATTGTTTCAAAATTGAAGATTATATATATATATATATATATATATATATATATATATCGTTTTCCAAATAAACAGAGTGGTGGCCTAGAGAGAATTTCTCAGTGCCCCAGGCAGAGTTAATAATTTATGCAATGATATCAGAAAGAAAATTAACACCGTCGTCATTTCCACTTCAGTTTCTTGTTGAAAGCAAAACTAACCCAAGTTAGCATACCCCTAGGAATCCCCCCACTGCTGCACTAAAATGAGGTGGTCTGGTCCTAGTAAAAACGCAAAACTAATGAAGCAACTCCACTTCTGTGGAAAAACTTGTAGCCCCTCCAATCAAGATGTTGCACACAGTACAGAGAACAACTATAACTACAGTGAACATAAACCTTGCCCCAAAGAGGAAACCTGTTAGATGGGTCATTAACCTCTTTGTATGCAATAGCTTGGCAATCAGATTCCACTCACATCCAGCCTATCAGGAACTAGTAATTTGCAAAACAATGTTAAAAATTAAAGATTTGGTTGATGTCGAGCCATCATAAGTTTCAGATCCCCTACACCCCTACAGGCCTATACCAGGATGATAAGAATGGATATGCAGAACAACACGAGAAAAGTCAATGTTAGATACAATAAATAAAATCAGAAGTGATACCATATGACCTGCAACACAGTATTCAGTGAGCACAAACAACACATGAGACTATACCCTAACCAAAGTAGGGAAAGACAAGCTTCAAAACTTAGTCAAAAGCCTCTAATGCATTTTTTTATTACGTATATGTGATTGATGAAAACTTATGCCCGTTATTCAGGAACTACTAATAAATGAAATTCCAGAAAAATCTGTGATCAATTACTTCAAAAATAGAAATTGATAGACAGGTAAAAGATAATTCTTGAGTACAGAATATTAACAGTTCTGATGCATCTGATCTTCTCCGATGATTCAGACATAAACCCTCTCTCCAAGTGTCAGAAAAGAGCAACCTCCTAGGATGTGAAATTCAGTCCCTCCACAATTTTATGGATAACTATTTCATCCCAAAGTCTCCACAAACAATGAATATGTTAGTGCATCAACCAAAGCCAGGAGGCACATCAGGGTCCTCATCACTACCATCACAGGGCTGCTTGTGCTCCATATCCGTTGAAAATCCAGGTGGCTCCAGCACATCTCGAGAGTGATGGTTCTCTTCCTTCTGTTGTTCTACTGGTTCTTTATCATAAGGCATAGGCAGCTGCTGCGCCTCTTGGAGCTGCTTCTCGTGATCATTATGGTTTAGATAGAAACCTGGGGATGCTTTTGGCTCATAATCAGGTAATGTCTCATCACATGCTGAGGCCTTGACAGGACAATTATTGTCAGGTTCCTTTTGAACTGGCATGTCATGACTTGATGATTCACCCACTCTTAACCCACCAGGATTCACTAATTTATCTTATACAGATTGTACTGTTTCTCCAATTTCACTTTTCATGCCATCCTTCGATCTAATTATTTCCCACACACCATCAGAAATTTGGCTCATTACTTTGGACCTAGTAATTTATCAGTCCAGATATGATTAGCATTTTTTAATTAAAAATCAAGGTCATCAAAAAGCTTGAAGAAGCAGAAAACTTACCCAACCTCTTCATGTATGGAATCAGAAAGTTGTCTAGGTTTCAAATTTGCAGCACCTGCAGAATTAAGGGCTGCCGATTGCTTTACAACAGAAATAATGTTGTTGCACAATTCTTCCTGCAGATATTGCATTCTTCAGGGTCTCCCACATATATTTGGTTAAACAGACACTCACACAACGCAATTTAAAAAATAAATAAATTTTAAATTATATTCCATTCTGTGAATTACAGTCATATGCTATGAAAATAAATAAGACAACAAGTATAGGGTTGGTGTTTTCAAATTTAGAAGAGCTGCTTAATTGCTCCTATGATCTCTAAAATTCCAAAATTTCTAAACAAATGCATGTATATAATTAAAAATATTTAGTATCACTCCACAAAAATTTTAAACAGACCTGAATAAACAGTTTCAGCATGTCCAAACAGTTAAATATCAAGCCAACATCATTGTTTCTGGTGGAATCATAGGAACACCAAGCAAAAAAGAAAAAAGACCAACACTCACTACCTATAATTGAAAAAGCAGCTGAAAGCATTCAGTTGATCCATAATTTTCCATAACAAGAAGTAACAATGCAATCATCATATAATCCTCTAATGCCTGTTTTATTTTTTTTATTTGATTTTTTTCTGAGAAAAAAACCATGGGCTGGATTTTAATTTTCTAATTAAAAGATTGAATTTTTGAAACTTCAATACAGTTAAAGGGGTTTGCTTAAAATTAAACGGCGATGCTTTCTTAATCTATGAGATATACTAGAAATTAAAAAAACTAAACCACTAAGTACAACTCAAAAAACCAATATAAATGTCATTTAATTACAAATCAATCTTTCATATTGCTCAATAACTAGAATCAATAAACAAATAAGCCAAAAATTCGGAGCGTTTTAACCAATCTTCAGATAAAAAAACTTAGAAACAAAGTTAATTGTCAAAATCGTTCATACCCACATACGTCGATAGAAATTTAAAAAAAAAAAAGTTTCGTATCTAATCTAATTTGTCAAAAATTTGTGTGAAAACAGAACAAATAAAATAACCTTAAGAAAGTATTTCTAAGGTGATTATCAGAATCATGAAATAGGAATGAAAATTGAAAAACCAGAGGATGTGTTGTGAGTGTGTTTTGGAGAAAAAGACTAACGTTGTCCTTGAGCTTGCGAATGATCTTAAGACGGAGCCTGTCGAAGTGTCCATCATCTTTGAGTTTTGCAATAACTTCGTCTTTGCTAAACTTTATATTTATGTTTCCAGAGCTTTCCTTCTCCATGCCAATATGTTTTATGTTTTTGAACTTTTAAGCTAGGAGGGAAGGGGACTACAAGCTTTCATTTTTTTTTTTTTTTTTTTTTTAAGAAGAGCTTTCAAAGAATTACTTTTTACTTGAAAAAGTTTGTGAATAAACTTAACAATTCTGTGGTTGGGAATATTTATATACAGTGATTTTTATTGTTATAGTTATTATGGAAAAGAAATTATTATTATTTATCTAGTATTTGATATAATTAAAATAATATCCAAATAATCTATCATTCCCTATATGAATGCATAGAATTTTAAGATGGTTAAATAAATGTATGTTTTACACCCAGCCCTTTTTTTCAGAAAATAGAAACATTTGCATCAATTTTTGTGTACAATATTTTTCATAAAATTCTATGTGTCATAAAATGAATGGATAAATACACATAAAAAGTTTCAATTTATTAAATGTTTAATAAATTTTTAGATGAATAATAAAAATAGTGCTATTTTGGATTTCAAAGGAGACAAAAAACAAAGGGTTAGAAAAGGAAAATGTTCAGTTAATGGCCTCATACAGTCAATGAAAAAGATGATTGATTATGGATCTGCCAAACATGTAATTGACTGGACTAGGAGGGGTCCAAATTGTCGTCTCTGAAGTATCATCTTAGAACGAAAGTTAGGATAATTCTCATAATCAAACTGATTAAAACTTCAGTAGAAGTTAATTGCAATTCATTATCTCGTTTAAGTAAAGAACCAGGAAAAATATTCATCAAGAAGAAGCATGAGACACCAAGCTTTGACATTTTCAAACTTTCCCACTCTTCTCATTTGTCTATTAGTCTCCTTGTTGATCTCTTTTGAATCTTCTGAAAGCCAGAACTTGTTGCAAAGAGGCTCTTCTTTATCAGTTGAAGATAGTTCACATGTGTACTTAACCTCCCCAGACAAAACTTTCACCTGTGGCTTCTATAGTCTTGGTGAAAATGCTCACTGGTTCTCAATCTGGTTCACCAATTCAAAAGACACAACTGTTGTTTGGATGGCCAACCGCGAGAGACCAGTCAATGGCAAGGGCTCAAAAGTTTCTTTGCAAAAAAATGGTGATTTGGTCCTTAAGGATGTTGATGGCTCAGTGATTTGGACTACTAACACCTCCTCTACTGGTGCTGATAGAGCTGAGCTTTTGGATTCCGGAAATCTTGTTCTGAAGGATATAGATGGTAACACTCTATGGCAAAGCTTTGATTTTCCTACTGATACTTTGCTTCCCAACCAACCCTTTACCTGGAGGCAAAAGTTGGTTTCTAGATCAGGGCCCAGGAGCTTTCGCTTCTGGGTACTTTAGCTTATATTTTAATGATGAAAATGTGCTGAGGTTGATATATGATGATCCTGATATTTCAAGTGTGTATTGACCTAATCCTGATTATAATGTGTTCCAAAATGGAAGAACAAAGTACAACAGTAGTGGAGTTGCTGTTTTAGATGGAAGAGGCCACTTCCTGTCAAGTGATAAGTTGCAATTCAGTGCTTTAGACATGGGTGATTTTAGGATCAAAAGAAGGCTAACAATAGATTATGATGGGAATCTCAGGCTTTATAGCCTCAACAATGTGACAGGACTCTGGATGGTGTCATGGCTGGCTCTTCTGCAGCAGTGTCAAGTTCATGGAGTTTGTGGCAGAAATGGGATTTGTACTTATGCACCACATAAGCCAAAGTGTTCATGCCCTCCAGAGTTTGAGGTAACAGAGCAAGGCAATTGGAACGAAGGGTGCAAGCCTAAGTTCAACAGAAATTTTACTTTAAACTCAAAGCAAGTGAAATTCATCACAGTTCCAAAAGTTGATTTCTGGGGATTTGACCTCAATTTCGCTCAACCTTCATCAAAAGAGGATTGCATGAAGCTTTGCCTAGACGATTTTCGGTGTGAAGCATACACCTATAGGATAACAGAACAAGCTAGTTGCTTCACAAAAAGTATGCTTTTCAATGGCCATAGTTCTCCCGATGTTTGGACTACAACTTATATAAAAGTGCCAGCCAGTTATAATGTAGCAGGACTTGTCAGTGGCATTAAGTTCAAGCACATATGCAAATTAAGCGAGTCTAACATTACAGTTGGATCTTCTTCTATGTATCACTTTCCTGGTGAGTCTGGTCAGAAACTGATATGGATTTGCATTTACAGCTTTGTGTTTGTTCTTGGTGCAATTGAATTTCTAGTTCTACTATCAGGTTGGTGGCTCCTTTTCACAAGACTTGGTGTGCCATCTGTAGTTGAAGATGGATATCGTGCACTATCAAGCCAATTTAGGAGATTTAGTCACTCTGAACTCAAGAAGGCAACACAAAAATTCCAGGAAGAGCTTGGCAGAGGAGCCTTCGGAGTAGTGTATAAAGGTGTTTTAGCTGATGAAAGGGTGGTTGCCGTGAAGAGACTTGGAGACATATATCAAGGAGAAGAAGCATTTTGGGCTGAAGTGAGCACTATTGGAAAAATCTATCACATGAACCTGGTGAGAATGTGGGGATTCTGTTCGGAAGCTAGCCACAAACTCTTAGTCTACGAGTTTGTTGAAAATTTGTCCCTGGACAAACACTTATTCTCATCAGAAAATTTTCTCGGATGGAAAGAGAGGCTTAAAATTGCCCTGGGAACAGCTAAAGGATTAGCCTATCTTCACCATGAGTGTCTAGAATGGGTGATTCATTGTGATGTGAAACCTGAAAACATACTCCTGGACAGTGAATTTGAACCAAAGATTGCAGATTTCGGGCTGGCCAAATTGTCCCAGAGAGGCAAAAGAAACTCTGAAGTCTCCAGGATTCGCGGAACAAAAGGTGACATGGCTCCAGAGGGGGCTATGAATCTTCCCATCACTTCCAAGGTTGATGTTTACAGTTACGGAGTGGTAATTCTAGAAATAGTGAAAGGGATTCGGGTTTCCTATCCGGTGGCAGTGGAGGATGGCGATGATGAGCAAGAAGCTGAGCTAACCAGAAATGTGAGGATAGTGAAAGGGAAAATGCAATCTGGAGAGGAGAATTGGATAGAAGAGATGATTGATGCAAGATTGAATGGGAATTTTAGTAGAAATCAGGCTGCAAAATTGGTTGAAATTGGGATATCATGTGTGGAGGAAGATAGAAGCAAGAGGCCAACCATGGACGCAATAGTCCAGGCTCTTTCAGAGTGTGAAGCTGATCCTGAAGCTCACATTTGAGCTATATATATATGTTTTCTCTACCGTTTTTGCTTAGAGTTTCATTATGTAAAATAAAAAATTACTCTTTAACACCTAATTTGTTAAGCATTAATATAGAATTTTGAAGTGAAACTCTGTTTGATTTGTGCTTAAAAACTAATGTTAAAAATCAAATACGATTTTAATTTTTTGGTTGTATCTTAATATTTTTAATAATTAATATTTTAAAATGTGTTTGATATAATATTTATGCTTTTCTGATTAAAAATCATATAAAATAATAAAATAACTTTTAATCCTTTTTTAATTTTACATTAATGTTTAAGATTATAGTCGAAAACTGCTTTTTGAAAACTTTTCAATTTATTTCTACCAAAAACATTTTAATAAGACTCATTGTATCCCCTTTTTTCAAAAAAAAAAAAAAAAATTATATTTGAATTTTATATCAAACTAAAGTTTTTGAGATTTTTTTTTTTAATTAGACTTGTTTTGACTTTTGACCTTCAATGCGAGTCAGGTATCATAATGGATCCGATTTTGCATAGTCAACCCGATCCAAATCCATAAACCTGATTCATTTTCATTCTTCTCAATTTTCAACCTTGATGCCTGAACTCTCGAGGCAAATGATTTAAAGGCCATATTGGCCTTGAATTTAATTAAAATGCCATGTAGTTTTTTAGTTTTTACCAAATGATCTTATTTTTTATGAAGACAAACTAATAACAATTAAACACTAATCATGACTTAAATAGGATTAATGAAGTATTGTGTAATCTTTTAAAATTTATAATGTCCCCAAAAACCTGAAATTCTTGCAAATAAACCCAAACATAACATCTTCTTCTTCTTCCTCCTGCCATTAACGCATCCCTCCCTTGGTTGCTATTTATTCTAAGCTTCGTCTGCATCTTCTTCTTCCTATTTCCTGTACATCTTTTTCTTCCCGCCATTAACACTATCTTCTTCCTCCGCCATTAACATCTTCTCCACCACAGATCTTCCTCCTCCTCCTCTTGACATTTTGTCCAGGTATGTGTATCTCCCCTTTCCATTTTATATTTTGATTTACAAAGATTTAATGTTGGGTTGTGTTTGATGTAATGCAAGTTGAAAGGAGTGAAATTTGTTGAATATTTTCTTGCATTGTGGGTCGTTGGGGGTGGTAGCACCGATTCTAGGTGGAGACGACTGAAAGTGTGTTATGAATATGATTGATCACTTAAGTGATCTGGTATGTCTAGTATAATGCAGCAGATCGCAGATCGCTTAAGCAATCAGGTAAATGGCAGAAGATCGCTTAAGCGATCTGCTATAAGTCTGGTATATGGCAACATATCGTTTAAGCGATCAGGTAAATGGCAGAAAATCAAATTTATTTATACCAGATCACTTTAAGTGATATAATGGATCGCTTAAGTGATCCAGTAAGCGATATACCAGATCTCTTAAACGATACACTAGATCGCTCAAGGGATTATGCAGATGCTTTTTAAAATCTTTCAACCCTTAATACATCAGTTAATAATTTTTTTTTCTTGCATTATAGGTACTTGGCTATTATTAGACATGGGACAAATTGTTTTGGGTGTTGAATATTTTGGTGAGTGGGTGAAGGAAGAAAGTTGCTGGAAATGGATTGAGAAGAGCAAAAAAGTTATACCAATTGCTGTGAGTACAGAGGTTAGTTTTGATGAATTGATTGAAGAAATAATTAGAAGAGATGATTTGAGTTGCTCATGTAGTGATATAGTTGTGAAGTATATTTTAGGCAGAGTTCCTGAACAGTATAAGATATCTCCTGTTATATTAAAGTCGAATGAAGGTGTGAAGTTATATATGATTGATGTTGGCGATAATGGTTCGAGGCTAATTTTAAGGTTTCTTTTGTAGATAAACCGTTGGAAGTTGGTTCAAAGGAAAGGGATAAAAAGGAAGTTGTTGGAGAGAATGCTGGTTTTAATTTAAACTACGAGGGCATTGATTTCTTAGTTGAAAAATCAAGAGTAGGCGGTGATTTGGGTGGTGAGGAGGACACAGTAGAAGAGGTTGGTCATGTGCAACAGAATGAAAATGTTGACGAAGAGGACTCCGTACATGTTTCCGCAGATGTAGAGATTCCTTTAAATACATATTATGTAGAAGATTTAGTTTGTGAGGAAGAGAACACTATGGTCCTTTATGCAGGTTCAGAGGCGACAATTGCAGGTAGTGAATCAACTCATGTTTTTACTGATGGATCGGACTTGCGCATATGGTATTTATTTGACAACAAAGAGGAAGTGGTGAGGAAGTTAAAACTTGTTGTCGTGAGAGGTAATTTTGAGTTCATCACCAAAAAGTCTAATTCATTGGTAGTAACGATTGCATGTCGTGATTGAAAATGCAAGTGGCGGGTTTATTGTAGAAGGTTGGTGGAGTCCAAAAAATTTATTATTAGCACATATACCCATGAGTACACATGTGGTTTGGGACATATTTCAGGTGAGCATTGATAAGCCTCTACTAACGTTATTGGACAATTTGTCAAAAGTCAGTTTATTGAAGGGAAAGGTCCACTCCTAAGGACATTCAAAGACTTGTGGTCACACAGTTGGGATGCATTGTTAGTTACTGGAAACGTTAGAAAGGGAGACAACATGCATAAGATTTTGTGAGGGGCATGCTGGAGCACATGTACGTAGTATTAAAAGCGTACCATTATATGCTTGAGTGGACAAACCAAAGTAGCAAGACGACTTTGAAGTGGGACAAGAATATGAGGTTTAAATATTTTTTTGTTGCTTACGGTGTTGCTATAACGGGTTTTGTAAACATGAGAAAGGTGTTGGCTGTTGATGGTTGCTTTTTGATGGGGAAGTATGGAGGTAGATTGTTGGTGGCCATTGCATAGGACCGCAAGAATCACACATATCTCGTTGCATGGTGTGTGGTTGACTTTAAGAACGACAAGTCGTGGACTTGGTTTTTTCAGCAATTACGTACAATAGTACCTGACAGTGACGAGTTGTGCATAATATCTTATAGGCACAACTTTATAAAGAAGGGGATTGCCACTATTTACCCTCAAGCACATCACGGTTTCTATATGAAACTCCTTAGTGAGAATATAAAACAAAAGTTTAAGTGTGATGGCCTCCTTCAGACATACTACATGACAACAAAAGCTTATCAAGTTGATGAGTTCGAGGAGCACTTCTAGCAAATCCGGATCAAGGATGATAGAATTGCTAAGTATCTTGAGCATGATGTTGGTTTCGAGCGATGAAGTAGAGCTTACTTTCTTGGAAGAATGTTTGATGTCATGACCATGAACATAGCCGAGTCCATAAATTTGAAGTTGTTAATAGAAAGAGAGTTTCCAATAGTTGCCCTTTTTGATGCAATCTAGAGAACATTGTCACGGTGGTTCCATGAGCGTCGTACGGAGTCAGATAATTTTACCACAACTCTTATTCCGTCAACTGAAAAATTATTGCGAGAACGTATGAAACTGTCAAATGCACTGTTTGCCTATCCTTTTAATACTCAAGAGTTCATCGTGCGCGGCTATGGTTTGGATGCTCTAGTTAACCTTCTTAGTAAAACTTGCAATTGTAAAGTGCTTGACATTCAATGTTTACCTTGTCCTCATGCACTAGAAACATTGAAACACCAACGGAAGCCGGATTTTGGTTCGAGAATTTACATGGAACTTTGCTCCTCTCTCTATATGGCAAATCACTACATGCTAGCTTATTCGGAAACGATATATCCAATTCCTCTAGAAGATCAGTGGGTGGTGCCGTCAGAGTTGATTGACATTATCATCCATCCGCCATTCAAGAAGACAAAAAAGGAGAGAAAAATAGTTAAATGTATTCCATCAGCCTATGAGGTTCCCAGAGGATGAATAAGTGCTCAATTTACAAGCAACCTAGCCACGAGAGAAGCAATTGCCAGAATTGATCACATGCAGATCTAGAAAATCAGGTTCGAATTGATCAGTAGCAAGAAAGCAAGCAATCTGCAGATAAGATCGGATCGCTTAAGCAACATAAGATCGATTAAGCGATCGGCAGTTATCTGCAGATCTGAACAACATATCGTTTAAGCGATCTGATGTTTAGATCTGCAGATAACAGTTGATCGCTTAAGCAATCCTTGGTCGCTTAAGTGATTTGCCGCTTAAGCGATCAACTGTTATCCGCAGATCTAAACATCACATCGCTTGCGACCTAAGATGTTGTTCAGATCAAATATGAACACTAGATCGCTTAAGCGATCTGCTGCTCAGATCAGATCTAGTGACCACCAGATCGCCTAAGCGACGTAAGGTCGTTTAAGCGATCTTTTCTTATACGCAGATCTGACTAGCAGATCCTTTAAGTGACCAAAGATCGCTTAAGCGATTTGATGAAGTTATTATGTTTCTCTTTTGTGGTGCATTAAACTGATTTTATATCCCTGTATTTCCAGCTATGTCATCAAGAAGAGGGATGAAATCGAGAGAGTTGAGAAGGCCAACCGTTGAAGAGTTGTTGTTTTCAATTTTTATGTTTTAAATTTAACTGTTACCTTGAATAAATCATCCTTTATAACGTATTAAATCAAATTAATTATTTTTCACTTTCATCCATTTTAAAAAGGGTTTAAGTAAGTAAAATTTCGCATATTACCTTTGTACAGCACTGATTGTTGCCCAAAGAAGTAAGATAGGCAAAATCAATATTATCAATATAATTATCGTATCAAGTCAATCAATCAATCAATTTACTGAATTAGTCACGAGTGTGGCACGTTAGTAGAAACGTACCTCATTTCACAAATATGGATGATTATGATAGAATATAATTTCTCACTCAAACGTGCACAACATCAAAAGATCAATGAGATAAGAAGCAAAATGGCCTTGGTTGCTTAAGCGATCATGAATTGCTTAAGTGACCAAGGGCAAAAGTGAAGAATCGCTTAAGTGATCTTGATTCTGCCTAGGACATGATCACTTAAGTGATCGTAGATCTCTTAAGTGACTAAGGGTAAAAGTGAAGAATCACTTAAGCAAGACCTTAAATCGCTTAAGCGATCATGCATCTGCGGTGACTTGATTCTACCTTGGACATGATCACTTAAGCGACCAAGGGTAAAAGTGAAGTATCGCTTAAGTGATTCTAATCCTAGCTTGTACGTGATCGCTTAAGCGATTAGACGTGATCGCTTAAACGACTACGGCTAAATATACTGGTTCGTTTAAGAGAGACCTAAAATTGCTTAAGCGATCCAGTATAGTCGAATGACCTTTCTTTTGTCTTTGACAAGATCGCGTAAGTGGTTTATTATCGCTTAAGCGACCAAGGCTAAATAGACAGGATCACTTAAGCGAAACCATATATCGTTTAAGCAATTAAAGGTAATTTACTTCAGTACTTTAAAAACATTAAAATTTATATTATACAGAATCATTCTATACTTTAATATTTCTTTTCCATGTTTATGTACATACATAAAAAAATTAGTTTAATTAAAACATAATTTTGAAAAAACTCGATTAAGTGATATAAATAATCAAATCAATTGACACAAGCAGTGTTAGTGTATATTAGTGTATGCCCTAGAAACCATTCGTGTTGTCGGTTTCAGAGCATTTTGTCTTGTATCTATATATATCATAAATAATAGAAGAAAGAGTTCTTCAATTTATATATGTAAATTGCTTCCTTTATTCAGTCATGCATTTAAAATAAAGTATGTATATGAATTGTCCAGATGATTCATTTAATAGGTAAATGAATTATCGAAAAGGGTTCCGTACGGAAGCAATATAAATTTGGGCAACTATATTGCACAGTAGGCATACCGGATGCTTCCGAAAGATATCATGAGTTGATATAAGTACGGATGACGATGATAGTCATGTCACTTGGGCATTGGTATGGATTAACGGTTGGTGAACTGTTTTTCGAACGTGACCGAATAACGACAAATCACTTGGAAAAGCATGTAGTCAATGATTTATCGTTTGGTTATATCAGTGTACGATGTAGTCCTTTGACCTGAGACATTGTAGTCGGATCCGATATGGATGCGTATGGTTCATACGGTGTATAAGTACGAGACTAATCATGTTTCGTACAATAAAGCCTATTTGGTCATGCGTTGTTCATATGCGGAAACAAACGATGGTCAAGAGGGGATCCATTGACTCGAAAATATAGGATCGGGAGTACCGCTGACTCCATCCAGATTCGAGTTCCTAGACAAACATCGATAAATGTCAGAAAACTGAATCTCTGGCCAAAGTCTATTATTAGTCATACAAAAGTAAGTTTGTGATGACAAGTTTCGGACATATTGATCGACAATTCGGTAGAAGATTGAGTTTAGGATTTTGACGTTCCATGAATCCATACTCGATTAGGATATCTCAATGGAGGGACTTTACCTGCATAGTACATATGATCTGAAATGGGGTTCGATGAAGTATTTCTTCATCGTGGTTTAGGGATTATGGCACATTGCTAGATGTTTACCATAGTCGTTGGGCCTCCGGACAGGTTTCCAGATTCATCCAGAACCGGCTCACGGCTAATCCACGGTGGACCTACATGGGCACACCAATAGCCTTGAGAAGTTAGAGAAGGATGAGAGAGAGAAATGATTATCCGAAGAGGGCTAGCACCTTCCGAGGGTAATAACGGGATTTCTATGGTAATAGTTACATAGAAAACTATTTGTGACATTTTAAGGATTAAAATGGTCAAGCAATAATTAATTATATTTAATTATTATATCTTAAAGTGTTAAGATTAAATCTTAAAGTGTTAAGATTAATGAGATGAACAAAAATAACCTTTTAATAGTTAAAGGGTAAAATGGTAACTTTATGGGTTGTCATTGTAAACTAGTTTAGTTTACATGAGCCCTTGAATAATATTGATTATTCAAAGGGTAGCATAATAAATTCGTGGGGTCCCTTTATAAAATAAGATTTTATTGGGCTTTGAAGTGAAAAATAAATAATTGCAAAATTGCCCAAGTATATATAAATGCAAAAGGTTGCATTTTGTTCATAACACACGTTGTTCACTCAAAGCAAAACCAAAACTCTCTCTAAAAGCCACGACCACTCTCTAAACCTCTCAAGGTGGTGTTAAAGTGTGGAGGTCTCATTACTTTGAGGCTAATCTTCATCAATCCAAACCAAAGGAGTAGGTATAATCTCTTTTCCAAGCTTTGTTTTTAAAACCGTTTTCTTGAATCCATTTTTTATGCTTTCTTCTCCATTTCCACCACTCTTCATGCATGTATGTTGTTCTTTCAAGCAGATCATGGTCCACTGAACTAATCGTAAAGTCAAAATTAAAGCTTATTTCAATCTAATCATTCTCAAATACATCATCCATATTTATGAAATTGAGGTACGTTTCTACTAACGTGTCACGCTAGTGCACTATGACATTTATCAATATATCATACGATTGTAACTTTAATATGTGTTGATGGAATTAGGTTGCAAATAATCCTTCTTAATTGACCTTAATAAGTGTTAATAACCGATGTCGCTTAACATTAACGTTAATAATCATGTGATCTTGATTCTACCGTGGACATGACTGTTGGTCGCTTAAGCGATCATAAATCGCTTAAGCGATTACGTGCAAGGCAGAATCAAGATCTTCCCAGATACACGATCGCTTAACATTAATGTTAATAATCATGTGATCTTGATTCTACCTTGGACATGATCGCTGGTCGCTTAAGCAATCATAAATCGCTTAAGCGATCACGTGCAAGGCAAAATCAAGATTTGCCTAGATGCACGATCACTTAAGCGATTCTTCAATTTTACCCTTGGTCACTTAAGCGATCAAGTCCAATCCAGAGAAGTGGCCCTACAACTGCACTCACATGTATGACCCCTTCCGCCGATTGGAACTTCATTATCCTCTGCGTTAACAACATTCTCAAGGAGTGGCCCTACAACTTCACTCACATGTGTGATCCCTTTCAGGTCCCGCATTAGGCGGTCTATCCCATCATATGCTGCATCATCAAGTGCTTTGAACGATATAACATACTCTTCTCCCGTTTCACCCCTAGTAGCGGTGAGGAAGGGACGGGCAACTCCCTGCAATAAGAAAAAAAATCAATCAAATTTAAGCCACATTTAAAAGCAAGTGCATATTCAATGATTAATCCTTTAATCTTACCCGAACCGCTTGAATTTTCATGTCTATTTTGTTGTAATCCCAATGGGTATACTTCTTGATGTGCCACTGCAACATCCTAGGAAATCAATCAAATTTAAGCCACATTTAAAAGCAAGTGCATATTCAAATGATTAATCCTTTAATCTTACCCAAACCCCTTGAATTTTCATGTCTAGTTTGTCATAATCCCAATGGGTATACTTCTTGATATGCTACTGCAACATCCTAGGAAATTGCGGTCACTCATCCGAAGTTTTCTTCCCCCACCTTAGCCAGGATAGGGACAACGTTATACATCCAAGCCTATATTGTAAAAAAAAACAGTTCATATCATAATTAAAACACATATAATACAAAAAATATAACAAAAAGCTATTAATATTTACTTGTATTGCCCATGGGAAGCCAAACAAATTGTACGTGCTTGGTCTATTCTTCTCGACAGATTGGTGATGCTTTAATGCCATGTCTTTTCCTTGCAGAGAGTCCATGGTTAGCTAAAATGATACATGTCCCCACGGATAAGCATTAAAGAAGTCCATGTTACTTGCAAACTTCACCCAATCCATATTGACTGCTTTTGTTGAGTCAAAAGCCATTAGGATCAAATGCATGAACCATAACAGACACATCTTGAACCTCTCTGAAGAGATATACCCACATTCTCCTAACCTCTCCTCTAAATTGCGTCCCGTAATAGATGTCTTCCCCCCAAAACCTTCTTAGCCAAGTTATCGACTGCCCTAGTCTTCTTTATTCTTTCTTGCTCTTCCGCATCTGTAAATGTCCCACTTCTTAAGTGTCCCACTTCTTAAGCCTGTCATCAGGGCATATTCCATCATCCCCAAATGTAGTGGTTTCCCATCCACCATGAACCACATTTTTTTTTTTTTGGCTTTTAACTGAGTGCAGCAACATATAATGCACTTCCTGCCCCCGGAACGCATATTTCCAATTTTCTTCGATGTTTACAAAATGACCGAAACAACTCTCTTTGAATCGATCCATACCCTTCTTTTGTTTCTCTAAAATCTCCATTATTGTCGTAAAAACTTACCAACTCGACCTAACTGCCTACCCTTACAGGGAAGTATGGTATTTATCGCTTACAACCTCAAACCCATAGTCTTTATAATTTACGTTTCGAAAAATCTGCACAATCGATATAAACTAAATATCAACAAAAAAAAAAAAATTGAAACCAAAACAACCAATAGGTTGCCAATTTGGGGGATATGGGCTTCGAGGGCATCGGGGAGTGGATGTTTTTAGCCTTGAGAGGACTGGGGAAGCCAATGCAAGCCCTACAGAGGCTGTTGCGGCAGGTTCCATGAGGTTGAAGGGCTGCCCTCCAGCCCCCCTATTCTGCCACCTCCTGGCATCCCCAGCCCTCCAACCTCCCACAAACAACCTCACTACGATCTCTCTTGCCTTCCTCCATCATCTGAACCCAAACAAAGTCACTCATCTGATGCACGCCAACCGCTTGACAAAATGTCACAACCACCGTAACAATAAAACCAACTATATATCCCTCAAATTCGCACAAATCAATCAATTTTTTTATCAAATTCAAAACCACAAGTAAAAAAGGTACCATTTCTTCACCTGCGTCCTCCTCTTTAGAACCATTTTTCGATTCTTCTCTCTGTTCTTATGTTGCCGTTGTCTCCTTTGCCTCTGGACTAAAGGTGGAAAAATAACCCGCCCGACCCGACTTACGACTGGTTATAGGAATTAGGCCTGGCCCGCCAACAAGGGTGGGTCAGGTTAGGCCCTCCTTGGCTTGGTTAAAAGGCAGGTAGTTTACCCGATTCCCGCCAACTCTAACCTGGCGGGTTTTGATGCGGGTCGAGCCGGGTTAGCCCATAATTTTTTTTCTTTTTTTTTTTTTGGTTTTTAAATTTTTTCTTTTGTGTAATTGTTTTTACTTTTTAGTTAGCTTTTCAAATATCAATAATTCAATTAATTTTTTTTTTTTTTGTTAACATTTCAAATATTAATTCAATTTTAATACAATGAAATTGTAATATAAGAAAAATTAGATTTATTCATTTATAAAAAAATAAAATAAGAAATTACAACAGTCATTGCTTCGTTAAAAACCTTACCAAGAAAAACCCAATGGGACAAAAACTTGGTAATTTTCTTGGTAAGGAAAAAAAAGTGCAATAATTGACAATTAATTTACAAGTTACAATTTACAAAACAACTAATTTGGGGGTTGACTAAGACCTCCCTCATCCGTATCATCTATATTACAAAATTGAAATGAATATATTAAAGTATCGTCGACAACCTTGTATTAATCCTGCTGGCGCGACCGTTCCCAATCTCGAAGACATGTGAGGATTTCAATCATTTTTGTGAAAGTTTAGTCCTCATTTCATTTAAAATTCTTTCACTTGCACTAAATGTTTGTTTGGATGAGACAGTTGAGACAGGAACAGAGAAAACATCCAAGGCAAGTCTTGATAATATCGGAAAAATACATTTTCTGGTTTTCCAATATTTAAAGACATCAAAGTTGGCTCTTTGTTATGGATCTGCTGGTAACACTTTTTGGTTCCCAAATATTGGTGATGCTCATTACACTATAACTGCATGGAGGATAATACATTCGTTGTTGGTGCTTTTGAAGAGGAGGTTGTGCTTCGGGTTCGGGTCCTCTTCGGCCTATTAAGTGCACTTCAAGAGTCTAAGTCTTCATTTGTTTCTTCTGATACAACTTTCCTGGGTATTTCGCCTTTTTGCTGGTTCCCATACATGTTTTCATATTGCAAATATACCTCTGCAAGACACTCTCTTACCCTTCCTAGTTGATTAGCATATGCTTCGTTTTGTAAATTTTTAGTTAATATGTCTAAACCATTTTTCTAAACTTACTACTTTAATTCTAGGATCAAATATAGCACCTAAACAATAAAGAAAAGGAATCTGTTTCCAATATTTTTTAAATTTTAATTCCATTGCCTGTATTGGTTTTGCTAAAATTTCATTGTTTCTGTTTTTTCTAAATAAAATTGAAATTTTTATAATTGTATGTATTACCATTGGACTAGTAGAATAACACACACCAAAAATTTGTAAAATGGATTGGTAAAAAATTTTAAGAAAAGAATGGAAATTTTTAGCTATATGCCAATCATTTTCTACCAAATAATGATAACCTCTATTATTTGTTATAAAATAACTAATTAAATTTGCATAAGGTAAACATGAATCAAGTATTAAATAAGTACTATTCCATCTAATAGACATGTCTAATGCAAAAGTTCTAGGAGACATATTTGATTTTATACAAGCATCTTGAAATTCAGCATTTCTTTTATTACTACTAGTAATCCAAGCTAAATAATCTTTAATTCTATAAATATTATTTCTAATTTTTTCATACCACTTTTCACAATTAAATTAATAATGTGACATGCACAACATTGGTGAAAAAACCTCAAATTGTCATAAAAAGGAAAATTAATTTTAAAAAAATCTATAGTTGTACTATTAGCGCTTGCATGATCTAAAGTTAAACTTATCACTTTATTAACAACATCATAATCTTCTAAAACTTCAACAATTTTATTATAAATTTATTGATCACTATGATCCACATCCATTAATCTAAATCTCAATAAAGATTTATTTAATTTATATTCGTTATCAAAATAATGACTAGTCACACAAATATAATTTTGTTTAGCTCTACCATTCCAAGTATCGGCGGTTAGAGCCACACTAACATGACAACTATGTATTTTATTTTTTAATTCTAATTTCATTTTTCCAAATAATTTTATTAAATCATTTCTAGTTGCAGTTTTAGAATAATTTTTAAATCCTGGAAAAAATGAATTTTTAATAAATCCTTCAAAATATTTATCTTCAGCCATATTAATAGGTTGATCAGCTGAAGCAATATATAAAGCTAATTGTTCCCTATATATATCAGAATTATAACGTCAATTAGTACACATATTAGTTATTTGAGTTTGATTGGTTTCTCTATTTCCATGTTGCGTAATATATTTATTAGCATGCCTTTTTAAAATACTAGTACCATTATCTAAATCAGTTTTATAAATATTTCTACAATACTTGCATCTTGCTTTCTTCACTTGAACTCCATTTTCTATCTCGTAAAACCTATCGAAATGCACCGAAACGTCTTATGTGTGCCTATCATCGGTTTCAACAGCAGTTGATGAACTCGCTTCTGCTTGAGATGAAGTTGGACGAGGACGACGATTACGAGGATGACTTATAGAACCACCGGGAGCTGTAGCAACATGGGGAGGAATCGGGGGAATATTATGAGGTGTATCGGATTCTAAGACTGAGAAAGCGAGACTATTTGAATCTATTGCATTTATGTTAGTAAATTTAGGGGGACTATGATAGTTTCCTTCATCATCGAAATCGATGGGATGAAAATATATATCCATTATAGTTAAAAAAAAAAAAATTTGATATAGAAGAAATAAAAAATTAAAGAAGGAGAATTGGAATTTGGAAATATTAATTGAAAATTGCAAAAACTAATAAAAATTAAAATGAAAGCAGATTGATAACAAAGAGAATAATTGAGAGATTTTAATAGAGATTAGAGAAAATCAGAGAATTTGGGATGTGAGAAAATATGAGAGTTTATGTCCTATTTATAGAAAAAAAAAAAAAAAAGAGAAAAGAAAATGACAAAAAAGACCACTCCAACTACTATAAAACAGCTATATTTCAAGGGTAAAAGGGGTATTTGCAAAAAATAATTATTATTTAATTTTTTTCGTCCAACCTGCCGGTCAACCCGATGGGTTGACCGTTGGCTTGCAACAGCCAACCTGTTAGGTTGAAAACTCCCAACCCGGTGGGTTGGAGGGTTTTTTTGAAAAAATAAAAAATTTAACCTGTCAGGTTGACATATTAAAACATGGCCCGCCCCACGGGGTATATGAGGGTTGGGTTCAACCTGGCCCGCCTTTTAGGTGGTCCGGATTGAGCTCATCTTAATGCGGGCTGGGTTAGGGTTGATTCACGCCATTCCTGGCCCAACCCTTGACCCAAAGTTCCACCTCTACTTTGGACCACCTTGACTCATCAGATGAGCCACCAGAGCCTCTTCATCGATAGCCTTTGAACAGTCGTCGCTGCCGAGTTTAGGATTTGGAGTGGGGTTGGGTTTTTCTCCTCTTTGTGAATATTAGCCATGATTTTGTGTAAGGAAGCTTTAGGATAGAATATTTGCCGGAAATAAGACACTTTTATTGTCGAAAATCGCAAAGAAATCAAAGGTGTTCGTTGGTCGTTTTTTGGGTATGTGGCTCGATTAAGCGATTTTGAAGGGTGGGCGTCGTTTTTAATTTTCAAAATTTAAACAAACTTTCATTAATTATAATATTACCCACATATGTTTAAATCTTTTCAATTTAACCCGTTTTACATGTTTTATGAATCTTAAGTGTGTCATGTCAGTTTTTCTAACTTAAAAAAATTGCAAAATCTTTTCAGCGTTATTTTTTTAAATGCAAACTTGGGAGTAGGGATGGGCACAGGCTGGGGACCCCTGTCTCTGCCCCTACCTGTAGCCCGTTCAGGGAATCCCTAAATAAAGCCTGTTCCCCAAACGGGGAATTTGAGGATTCCCTGAATTCCCCGTTTGGGGGTTTTGTGTCTTTTTATGTCCTTATTACCATTTTCTCTAAATTATAATATACCATCAAAAAAGAAATTAAATCTATAATGTACATATTAAACATAAAGACCATCATACTAAATTGATAATATATTACAATATGTGATAGATCTATAATCAAAAGATTCAAAACATGAGCTGCCAAACTACTAAAAAGACCCCCACAATCCACATCAGTAGATTCAATACATCACACTATCAAGATTCAACAACCAGCAAACAACACTTAACATTCCATTTCCATGTGTAGCCCACAAACAACCTGTAGACAAATTTTAGATTATTACAAACCTAAAAAAAATCTAAACCATATTAAATTGCATACAATTAAAATATGGAGAAATAAACTTGTCACATATGAAATCCAAAACTTTCTACCAAAAGTATCCATATCATCAAAATTATACTACTTCACTACAATGCAGTTTGCTTGTAAACAAGACTGCTTCACAAGCAAACGAGTGCGGTACAAACATAAAGCAGATGCTAGCTTAAGCACTTTGCACACTGCACAACAGGTGCAAACATAAACTGCAAATACAAAATTTTCAAGCACATAAAATCTTCAATCACATCACACGAACCAATCTAAACCCTTAAACCCCAGATAAAATCTTCAATCATAACTCAATTAATCTAAACCCTTAAACCCCAGATAAAATCTTCAAGCATAAGTGCATAACTCAATCAATCAATCTAAATGACACATAAAATCTTCACTCATATGAACCAAAACTGATAAAAGCCTAAAACTTTAAAGGAAAACAAACCTATTTTTCTTGAATCTTGACGCAAAGGGCACGAAGAAAGAAGAGGTGAAGAGGCAAAGAGCCACCGATGAAATGTGGAGGTCAGAATCGGCGAAGAGGCGATGATATTTCGGTGAAGGTTTGACGATGAAGAGGCACACCAAGCGGCAACGTTTTTACTAGATAAGGGATTTAGGGTTTCACTTTCAAACTTTGATTACAATATTACATCATGAGTTGAATGGATTTGGGCATAATTTGTGTTTATAAATGAAGGGCAAAACTGTTATTATGGAAACATAACGAGAGAAAATGGTAATTACGTAATGGAAACATGGAATCAAAAATTTGAAAATCATTTAAAATGAAGGACAAGGTCTACACTCCACAAGGTGTCAAAGACTTTATTTATAATTATTAAAAAAAATTATAATGATTTATGTATTTATTATAATCAATAACGGATCCATAAATTTCTGTTAGGGTGGGCCAAAATAAAAACTAATTATACATTAATATTTTTTTTCAATTAATAATTCTGTTAGGGTAAGCCAAAATCAAAAAATTGTATATATTAGTATTTTTTGTTAAAATGCCCACCCTCAACAAATGTTGGATCCGCCTCTGGTTAATGATTATAATGAATCCAAATATCAAAATGATAATTATTATACATTATACATATATATAAATATATTATATATTAATAGTATAATATTATGTATTATTGTATTAAGTAATAAGTATTAACATATGATATTATCATTGCGGATAATAACATATCATGTATAATGTATAATTTTTGTTTTATAACATATTTTGTGTAATGTATAATAATTATATAGAATTTTGTATAATGTATAATATGTAACGTATAATAATAAATTCCATATAAAGATTACTATATATATTATAATGTCTCATTAATATTCTAAATAATACATGTAAACGTAAAAATCTACCTGTACGGAAGGGGGGTCTGATCCCGTGAGGTCAAGGCCACTAGCGATCTCCTGCACCTGCACACGTAGAGAAACACACGCGTGAAGCGAACGGGAAACACCGGGGTGGTGTTTGCCGTAGGCACTCCGACGCTCAAGTCAGCAAGGCTGAAAGGGGCTAATTTAGTGAGGGCTAAGAAATAAGAGATTACCGGAAGTCTAGTCGGGGGCTGTGACTACGGTGAATCAGTGAAACTCTCGAGTGAAGAGTCTCGGGTGTGAGGGTGTAATGTTCATGATCCTTGTGAGAGGGCTGGCCTCTGTTTATATAGTGGTCGTCTGGTCTCCCAATCTTGGTAGAAGTAGGAGTCCTAGTACGACTCTGATGCAAACCCTAGAAGAATTAGGGTTGTGGTAAGCTGTCTTACCAGTGTCCGTATAGGAAGGTGATTCTGATTAGGAGAGTAACTCCGAGTAGGAAAGTGATCAGGAATAGGAAGGTGACCTTGAATGGGAGATCGACCAGGAGTAGGAAAGTATTCTGAGGGGGTTGTGGGCTTTGGATTTGTCCATGGGCCTAGGACATGGGCTAGGTTTGAGAGGCTTGTGCCCGCTCAGTTTGGACCGGTTTGTTCCTTATGTTAGAAGAGAACTAACATGGCTTGGGCCTTCGCAGGATTGGGCTTGGTCCTTCTTCGCTAATGGTCCTTTTTCCCTATTTGGGCCAAGGACGATTTTTGGCCCTAACAGTTTGTCCCCCACTCTTTGAGTTGAGAGTAACTTAAGTCAGAGAGTAGGTTACGTAAAAGGCGAGCTCGGTCTTCCCTCATGGACGGGCGATCATTGGAGAGAGTTGACCGACACAAGCGATTTGATTGCGTCTTGGACGGCATCCATTCCTGAACAAAAGCGTGCCAGCCACTTGTGCCTGGTCGGCCTTAAGCCGCCGAAAGTTCAGGAGGGAGGGCGCTGTGTTCGCGATTATCGCAGATGCGGAGGGGCGGTTACTCGTCTGTCAGTCGGGCGAATCCCAGGAAGTTGACCGAGACCCATTCGGTCAGTCTGTGGGGGCGACCGTATAGGTGAGGAGACTGAACATGTTGACCTCTTGTTCGCCTCGGATGGGCGAATGGACGAGGCTTGATGTCTTCCTGAAGATTTTAACTCGGCCTACGCCGAGCTCGTGCGTCGATCGTTCGGGCCTTCCGGGGCGGTTGAAGGCGAGACATCCGAGAAGGCTCGACCTAAGAAACTTAGTCGGTGGGACGAGTCGAATGGCCTAGTACATTGTTGGGGCGAGTGCCGGACGCGTGTCGAACATACCCTCGGATGTTAAGATTCGAGCGGCGCGGGGTCAAAGCACCAAGTGGAACTAATATTTCATGAGCCTTGGCTTTCCAACCGTTCGTTCGTCTGTTCTAGGAGGGCGAGATGGCAAGCTGATCGACCGGGTGAGAAGGATATACACCTGCTTCGGTCGCAAGACAGGGTGCAAGGAACATGGTTCGTATCGGGTGCACGCTTCTAGGTGCCACGGATTTGTGACACGCGTTCGGTGGAGATTGATTCCTCTTTTTCGAGGCGGGAAAACGAAAAGGTGTTCTGGCCAATGCAGTGGAGAGACGCCACGTGTCCGTTTCTGTCAGGTCCCTTCTGTATAAAACCTGAAGAATGGTCCGTTCATATTCTATTCATATTTCTTCGCAACTTGGTCCTTTCTCTCTCCTTTCCGCCTTTAGCTTTAAGTTTTTCGTTTGTACGGTGGTTTCCTTTCCTTCGTTAGTCTCCTGGGACAGCCCCATGGTGAGTACTGCTTCCTTTTCCAACTGCTTTAGTCTGTACGTTTTGGTTTTGTTTTTGAGGAAATGAGATACTGAGTTTTTAGGGAAAAGAGAAAAATTTTATTTTGAAGTTTTGGGAATTTTGAGGGGGTTTGAGATGTTAAGGTCGTGTATTTTTCGCGAAAAACGATTAAGAAGCAGATTTTCCGGTGGGTTTTGACTGTTTTGGACGGGGTTTCGTGAAGGCAAAGTCGGGTTTTACTTAGGCTCTTTCGGTCTCTCCCGACCTCCTAAGCACTTGGCATTGTTCAAGGGTTAGGTCATCCGGGTTGTCCGACCGAGTGGAGGGGTGTCAGAACCCTGGTGAGTTGGCTGGCGTCCCTAGTCCGGACGGGTAGCAGTAGTTAAGACATATTAACTTACCTTCTGGCCGCCTGCATTCTGGGTGGTGTAAGCGATTGTTGAGGTTCTCTCGGCTTGCATTGGGACGCACCAACAAAAACGAGGATCGGGGTTTGGGTTTGGGTCGGCTCACGGGAGGGTCGATCGAGTTGTAGTTTCAAACTTCTCGGCTGGGTCAAACCTTTCTCGGTCTCGGCCGGTTGGCGTATCCGGCTGGCGCTGATCCCGTTTTGGCGGCGGCGCAGTTCCTTCAATCTGGCCTCTGTCAGGGTGGTGGACGGGCCAAGCATGTCGGGTTCTCATTCTTCGGCGGGTTCGAGCGGGATAGCGGCGGACGGGGGATGAGTGATGATGCGCCCACCTAGCCAGATGATGCCCGAGGGGACGCAGGCAGTGGAGTAAGACACATGAGTGGTTGAGTGAGGTCGGGCCAGTGGCTTCCAGATGGCACTGGGAGGTGGGAGCTGTGGGGTTGTCTCCGCCGGGGCCCCTTGGTAGTCCGTCTTCTAGGAGTGGCTCTAAGGAAGAGTCGAGCCAACGGGGCAGGCGGGATCCTTACTAGAGACTATCCGCCCGTCTCCCCGAAAGACAGATGTGTGGCGCATCCGAACCTTGTATCATATCCCGACCTCTGTTGATATTCGGACGCCGCGGTCGTACGAGCGAGTTGATTGGGAGGCGAAGGGTGGGTCAAGATGATGTAGAAGTGGTTTCACTATGGATTGAGGCTTGCTCAGCCTCTGCCTTGTCTGGGAGGCCTCAACCATTTCATGACCACCCCTGCTGCTTATGCCAATGCGTGGAGACGCGATGGCTTTCTTTGGAGGACCTTTGCTCTTAACCAAGTGAGGCCCTTTCCCAGGCGGGTTGCACACAGCGCATTCGCATTGAAGGAGAACGCTAAAGAGAAGGGTCACCACTTGTTGAATTTGAGGCATGATCGGTCTCACTTGGTGACCGACCTACGGTCCAACGATAAGAACCGAAAAGACCGCTTCTTCTTCGAGGGTCACATTCGGGTGGGGAGGGCCCTGGGCGAGATCCCGTTTGGTTGGCGAGCTATTGGTGAGCACTAAGTGATTTCCTTCATACTTTGATTACTAAAATCTTGATTGTGTTTTTTGTTTGCAGAGCTTGATTTCAATCGGGCCGGTCAAAGTGGGGGCGGCTTGGGACGCTGACCCTGTAGGGTGTTAGCCATCCCATTAGAGCAAAGGGGATCGGCGAGTAGTGCTAGAATCTAACTTGAGGACCAGCATTCTTTGGGGCGGGGTGCTATCCAGAGAGGTACTCCCTTCCCACGCCGGCAGACTTGGGATGTGCTCCTAAGTCGATACGCAACCATGTCATTTTTGGTGAGTCCGAGCCGAACCCACTAACCGTTGGAGAGTTTGCACTTGCGAGTCGCGATGAAGCCGACTGGCCCCGAGCGCGAGCGAGTCAATCGCCCGACGCCGCGAGAAAAGGAGGAGAGAGTCTTGGCAGGGCGTATGTGTGTTGAGGGACGACATGACACCGCCGAGTTCACTTGCATGAGTCCAGCCACACTCATGTGGGAGCTGGACGTCCTCGCTGCCTAGGATGCAGGAGGCCGGGACCATTACTATCACGATTCCGCTCTGCATCGACTTACTCGATGCGACGCCTATGAGTAAGTCGACTCTTTCTTGTTCCCGTGGACAAGGCGCGCGAACCTAAATGGGTGCTGTCGCCGCCGATTGGGGTGTATCCCTGCAGCTGTATGGCAGATAATTTCATTTTCCCGCTTTTTGACGGCTCTCATTGCCGAGTTTCACAGTGTGTACTCACTAGCTTCATCGAGGAAGTCTGCGTAGGAGAAACGGATACAGGACGTATCCAAGGCCAACACTAGTTTGCGCCAGAGGGAAGCCGCGGCCCGGAAGGCTGAGCAGGAGAGTCAGCAGCGCCTTCGGGAGAGTGAAGCCGAAGTCGAGAGGTTACGGCGCGAGTTGGCCGGAAAGACCGCTGAGATCGAGTCCCTCAGGGAGGAGCAGCATCTCCATTGCCGATGACGCTATCATCAAAGCCCGAGGCGAGCTCAGCGGAGTTCAAGGAAGGCGGATTCATCACCGGGATCCTGGATGAAGACATTCGCTCATGCGGGGAGGAGTTCAAGGCTGGAAGCCGGACGCGTCAGGGGCGGCGATGGCGGCGATACCACCGAGGCGGATGTTGGAGACGTGAGTGACCATGTTACGGTGCCGAGTACTAGTGGTGCGGACGTGGCGACCGATTTGGTGATGGAAGATGAAACTGCGCGACTGTATGTGCTTAGACGCTTTTCATGCCCCAGGGGGCTGGGGCTCGCGACGCCCTTTGTCGCGTCTGTGCCACTTTTTTGTATTCTAAACTAGGGCGTTTGATGCCATATATACCATCTTTGACTACTCTGATTTCTAGTATCGTTTCCTTGGGTGAATGGATTGTTCCTTTCTTTCTCTTGTATGTGCATTACGTTTGTGTATGTTAATTGGGTTGGATGCATTGGTGTAGGAATGGTTCATCCCGGTTTGGCCGGCCGAGTGTGTAGTCCCCTGGATGGGTGACGTTGCATCTTCAGTTTAGTTCTTTGGTTGAATGAGGCCGGTTCCGCGGTGCCAAGTCTTGGGTCGAGCAGACTGCTTCTAAAGGTGTCATCCTGACTCAAGCGGGGTTGATTCGAAGGTGAATACTTCATCGGTCAAGGCTGATTCGAAGGTGTACAAACGTTCATCGGGCGAGGCCGATTTGAAGGTGTACGAACGTTCATCGGGCGAGGCCGATTTGAAGGTGTACGAACGTCCATCGGGCGAGGCCGATTTGAAGGTGTCCGAACGTTCATCGGGCGAGGCCGATTTGAAGGTGTGAGAACGTTCATCGGGTGAGGCCGATTTGAAGGTGTGAGAACGTTCATCGGGCGAGGCCGATTTGGAGGTGTGAGAACGTTCATCGGGCTAGGCCGATTTGGAGGTGTATATCGCTACTCAAGCAGGCCGATATGAAGGTGTCCCGGACGCTCACTATGGGCAACGATTTGAAGGTGTACGAACGTCCATCGGGCGAGGCCGATTTGAAGGTGTCCGAATGTTCATCGGGCGAGGCCGATCTGAAGGTGTCCGAGCGTTCATCGGGCGAGGCCGATTTGGAGGTTTACAAACGTCCATCGGGCGGGGCCGATTTGAAGGTAAGCAACTTATTCGGGTCAATTGAAGATGAAAACTTCTTTAATACTTCATTAAATGTTTCCGGCCGTGCCGCATAAGAGGAGATGGATAGGCCCACTCATCCTTAAAAGAAAACGAATCAAAAACAAAATTAAAAAAGAGTTCACCTAGAGGTAGTAGCGTTTGAGGTGAACGGCATTCCAACTATTGTGGATGTCTTTGCCCTCGGGGGTCTGGAGTTTGTAGGCGCCTTTCCCCGCTTCTTTGATTATCTTGTAGGGGCCTTCCCAGGTGGGTCCGAGTTTGCCAGAGTTAATCTCCTTGGTGTTTTGGAAGACTTTACAAGGACCCAATCGCCTATCCTGAAAGGATCCTCACGCCGCATTGGTTGTAATGATGGCATTGTTACTTTGGTAGGTCGCAGTTACAGGATACTTATTGTTCTCGTAGTTCGCCCTGCGTGTCAAGGTTCTCGGCAAAGGTTTTGGCTATTTGATTCCTCGTTTGCCCACCGGAACCTGGTGGATGGAACTCCCGATATTTCGGGCCGGGATGACTGCTTCAACCATATGTCGGGGCAGAACGGTCGCTACTTGATGATCGAGCCGTGGTTCAAGATGACCATAGGACTCGGGTAGTCCGCCCATGCGCCCTTAGCTTTCTTGTCGCTTCTTGATTGTCTCGCATGATTGTTTTGTTTGACGACTCGGCCTCGGCCGTTGACCTCAGGGGTTGCGGGGTGTCGAGAAGCTTAACTTTATTCCCCACATGTCATAGAAATCCCTGAAGCCCGAACTAATGAATTGGGACCCATTGTTGGTGACAATCTCTTTCTATATTCGAACCTGGCAGATCACGTTTTTCCGGTATGAAAGCTTTGACTTCTGGTCTCGACTTGGGCCAATGCCTCGGCCCGATCCACTTGGTGAAGTAATCATATCGCCAACATGAAGACCCGTTGCCACAGCAGAGGGTAACTTTCCCTCCCATGAGTCCATTCCCCACTTCATGAATGGCCATGGAGAATGGAGTGGAGTCGTTATGGTGGGAGGTGTGAGACGTGGGCAAACCTTTGACAGTTGTCGCATCTCTTTGGGTAAGCGATCGAGTCGGTACGGATAGTCGGCCGAGGTAACCCGCGGTGATCACCTCGTGAGAAGGCTCGCGCTGGTTACCGCATTCGCCTTCATGGAGTTCGGATAGGACATTTTGGGCCTCTTACGGGCTTATGCATTTGAGGTAGGGACCCGAGAACGACTTTATGAGGAGTTGACCGTCATGTAGGGTGAATCTGGCGGCTTTTGCTTTCAATCGGCGTGCTTCGTTCTTATCATCTGGGAGCTCATCGTCTTCCTGTACTTCATTATCGGATTCATCCAACACGGTTTGCTCAATGCCCATGGCTTCTAGCGCATTTGTCGTGGTGGTGGTTCTTTCCGTTATGCCACCCGCATGAATAGGAGGGGGATGGATGACTCGGAGAGGAACATGGGAGTGAATTCCAAGGTTGGCGGAGGGCGGCATGGCTTGTTCAGGCTGGGGATCTCGTACTATCGAGAACTCTTCGAATTCGGCCTGTAACTCTTTGACCATGCTTAGATAGGATGTCATTTTAGAGTCACGTGCTTGGTACATACCTTGTAGTTGATTGACCACGAGTTGAGAGTCGACTTCACTTCTAGTCTCTTAAGCGATTTCTCGGCCAAGGTGAGTCCATCTAAGAGGGCTTGATTCTTGGCCTCATTATTCGTGCACTTGAACCCACAACGGATCTCTTGAATGATGTCTCCTGGTGTGATCGGCACTATTCCGAGTCCGCTTCTTGACATTACTTGACTGCTATAGGAGGATCCACTTTAGAAGGTGGTGCGCCGCACATAGTAATTCAAAAATCAGGCGGTTTCACTTGGTGTGAAGCTAATGAAACTCAGTGCTTGGGACTTGACGGCGGTGCGGGATTGGTATGATATATCGTGATCACCGAGTTCTACCGCCACACAGTCGGCTGACAGCTCCAAAGTTTGTAATATTTTCTTGAGCTGGGAATGAGGCAGATCACAACTATAGGATGGCATTGGAAGTATGGTCGAGCTTCCTGGATGCATGGATGAGGGAAAGGGCAAGCTTTTCCGGTTGAGTATAACGAGTTTCTACATCGAGGAGCGACTTGCTAATGTAGTAGACCTAGGTGGATCGCCTGGGCTTCTTCTCGGACAGACGCTCGATATGGCTGCTCGAGACCGCTAGGTAAGCGTGAGCTTCTCCGATCATGGGTTTGGACAGAGCAGGGGGTGTGTCAGATACCTCTTCGCTCGTTGTGGGCTTCTTCGCATGAGGGGTCCATCGAACCTTTTGGATTTTTTGAGGGCGTGGAAGAGGTGGCACTTGTCGGGCGGACTCGATGAAGCGGCTGTGGGCTGGCCACTGCCCCGCAAGATCTGGGACGCTCGACGCAAGTTCGGGGATGGTATCTTGAGAACCGCTGACGGTCGGGGTTTGCTTCTATTCCTCGCCGAGTAACCATATAACCTAAGAATTTACCCGACGAGACGCCGAATGAGCACTTTTCCTTCGGGTTCTTTCATGTTGTACTTCCGGAGAATGGCGAATGCCTGGCTAAGGTGGTCAAGGTGTTGTTCAGCAATCAGGGATTTGACGAGCATGTTGTCGATGTAAACTTCCATGGTCTTCCCTAAGTGGTCGAGAACATTTTATTGACCGGACGTTGGTAGGTGGTCTGCAGCTTTTTAGGTCAAAGCGGCATTACTTTGTAACAATAGGTTCCCCTCTCTGTGATGAAAGTTGTCTTCTCCTGGTCGTCCGCGTGCATTAGAATCTGATTGTATCCCGAGAAGGCATCCATGAAACTGAGGAGTTCGTGCCAGTGCGCGTCTCACCATCATGTCAATATGTGGGAGCGCAAAGAACTTTAGGGGTGTGGCTTTGTTTAAGTCAGAAGTCGCTGTACTCACTTCCCGCTTTTCTTTTTCTTCTTTACGATCACGACGCTTGTCACCCATTCTGGGGTAGTGGACTTCTCTGATCATGCCGTTGTTTAGGAGTTTTTCGATCTCTTCATTGATGATCTGGTTCCGTTCAGCTGCGAATTTTCTCCTTTTCTGCTTGACTGGCGGGTGATCTGGATCTACCTTGAGCTGGTGGACCATCGCGTCCGGGTTGATCCCGGTCATGTCGGCATGGGACCAGGCGAAACAGTCTTCATTCTTTTTTAGAAAGTCTATCAGCTTCTCTCTTGTCTCGGGGTCGGCGGGAGCCTATGTTTGTTTTTCTCGGGTCATCCATATCGCACCTCCTCATCCAGGCTCCTCCATTGCTGGCCTTGATCGGGCTCGGTTCGGAGGGAGGGTCGGATGACCGTAATTGCTATGAGGAATGTCCCTTGCCTTTGAAGGCGTTCTTGTAGCAATCCCTAGAAGCTTTAGGGTCGCCCTTGATCTCCTGCACTCCCCACTTGGTTGGGAACCTGATCGTCTGGTGGAAGGTCGATGGCACTGCCCGCATGTCATGGATCCAGGACGGCCCAAAATGACGTTGTAGGGGGATGGGCACATCACCAGGAAGCATTTGTTTGTTCACCCCACCGATAGATAAGAAGAGATTTCCCGATTGTGTACTTGCTTCCAAGTTGAATCCAACCAAGAGTGTCGGTCGTCGTTGATATTTGCTTCTTCCGCCCCATCGCATCGCTTCGAGGAACAGGATATTCGCTGACGAACCCCCATCCACGAACACCCTTTTCACTAAGATGTTGGCTATTTGCAGGGAGAGGACTAAAGCATCGTGGTGAGGGGCAACCTAGTGGTGATCGGCTGCATCCTCGAACCTCCCGAATCACTTGATGGGAGTATGACCTCGAGACCGGATGAACAGACGGATTTCATGGTGGTTGGTTCTAGCATATCAAGCTTGGTCGATAGTAACTTACCCCTCCCCATTTCGATTTGATCCTCCTGGAGATGAGCGTAAACCCTTAGGTGCTGGCCATGAGGGGGCGGACCGTTGTTGTTTGGAGCTTTTCTGGCTAATGGTGTTCTTCCCTTTGTCGGTAAGTAGGTCACGGAGGTGTCCTTTCTTTAGGAGCGCGGCAACCTCGAGCCGCAAGGCGATGCAATCCGTGGTGTTATGCCCATGGTCGTTGTAAACTCGCACCACTTGGTTGTGTCTCCTTGCCTCGAGATTGAGCTTACCGTGCCGCTTGACAAGCGGATCCCATACCTTTCATTATCGCTACGACACAGGTTGGTTCGATCTTGAGACTATATTCGGTATTTTGAATTGATTCGATCCCGATTGTCTCATTATTCAGCTTCTATGGTGGTCAAGGCATATGGTCTCCCCGGCTCGCCATGTTCCTTCGGGGCCCCCTTGGTACCAGCTGCTGCTAGGTTCCGGCCCTTCCATCGCTCCGCCTAGGTTCGTATCTCGGAATGGGCGGCTCGGTTTATCTCATCTTCCTCCCACCTTATTTGGATCACGGCTCGGGCAGCTTCCATGGTAGTCTGCCCTAGCTTTGTGAGCTCCTTGTATAGTTCCCCGTCTGGAAGGAGGCCTTTCCCCTGCGTCCCACAGCATCCTCGGGGTTACAGGGGAATGAATAAAGATTTTCTCCTTGTTGAATCCGCTAACGTACTCTTTCAATGGTTCCCCTCCCCTCCGTTGGTATATTCTAGACAAGTCGGCCTGACAGCCTTCTAGCTTGTCATGGCTAACCCACAAAAGTGTCGATGAGCGAACGTAATCGATGGATCCGTTCGGGAGATTCGTGTACCATTGGGAGCGCTTAGGACACAAACTAACCGAAACTTTTGCACAGAGCTTCTCGTTGCTGGGGTATTGAAACAAGAAACATCCGCCGCTTTGTACGAGGCTATGTGGTCGTCCGGGTCGGTGGTACCGTCGTATGGTTTCATGTTGGGGATACTGAATTTTTGGGGCATGTCAGCCAGTGCGATCTCGTCCGCAAAAGGTGAGTCCGCATAATAATTGGCTGCTTTTCTTGGTTGGGATTGGCATTCCCTGGGATACGCCACCATTCGCCTCGACAGCACTCTGCTTTTAGCCAATAACTGTTCTACGGGGGAAGGAAATGCTATCGGGTCATCCTGTCTTACCGGGTCTGGTACGCCTCGTGGCGTCATCCCTCTGGGGTAGATCGACCGATCACGCGTGCCTTGGAGATGTAGTTCGCTTCATCCCTTCTGGCTGGATGACTCCCATTGTCACTGTTCTGTTGTTCTTCCCTACATGGATGGTCAGGGGAGTTGTCTGGTAGTCGTTCGGTCTTTCGGGATGGGTGAGTTCAAGAGCTGGAGTTGGTTTGGTTTGGCCGTTCACCCCGCGAGGATGAACTAGGCAGGAGGGGGTTCGTGTTTGAGTTGACTGGAGGGGGAGTCGCATGGTGGAGATGGGATGATCCTTAGGATTCTCTATTGTTAGATCGTTTTGATCATGAGGCTGGGATGGGTCGACTGGACCGCGCGCCGTTGTGTCTTTATCTCCGTTAGTCGGAACAGAGTAGTCGGCCTCCAATGCGTCAAGCGGACGCGACCCTTTACCAGAATCCGAGTGTTGGTGCTCGGTGTGGAGAGGGGTGGAGGGATAATGGTGCGGAACCTGGTTGGAGGGTGCTTGGTCGGGGAGAAACTTCGAGTTCATAGAATTGACTTACTTTCTCTTTCATCGGTTCTCGACCGGAAGGATGCGTTTTCGGCTTCCAGCGGCCACCTTGTCTAAGTTCTATTGCATGAGAGCGGTCAAAGCCTCCAGTCTGGCCTCGATGCCTGAGTTAACGTCCTCCGGATTGTTAGCCATGGAATATTCCTCCACGTAGCAGGGTTCGTCACGCCGAATGATTGCTAGAGGCCCCACGGTGGGCGCCAAAGTAACGTAAAAATCTACCTGTACGGAAGGGGGGTCTGATCCCGTGAGGTCAAGGCCACTAGCGATGCCGCACTCCGCACACGAGAAACACACGCGTGAAGCGAACGGGAAACACCGGGGTGGTGTTTGCCGTAGGCACTCCGACGCTCAAGTCAGCAAGGCTGAAAGGGGCTAATTTAGTGAGGGCTAAGAAATAAAAGATTACCGGAAGTCTAGTCGGGGACTGTGACTACGGTGAATCAGTGAAACTCTCGAGTGAAGAGTCTCGGGTGTGAGGGTGTAATGTTCATGATCCTTGTGAGAGGGCGGCCTGCTTTATATAGTGGTGGGTCTCCCAATCTTGGTAGAAGTAGGAGTCCTAGTACGACTGATGCAAACCCTAGAAGAATTAGGGTTGTGGTAAGCCGCTCTTACCAATGTCCGTATAGGAAGGTGATTCTGATTAGGAGAGTAACTCCGAGTAGGAAAGTGATCAGGAATAGGAAGGTGACCTTGAATGGGAGATCGACCAGGAATAGGAAAGTATTCTGAGGGGGTTGTGGGCTTTGGATTTGTCCATGGGCCTAGGACATGGGCTAGGTTTGAGAGGCTTGTGCCCGCTCAGTTTGGACCGGTTTGTTCCTTATGTTAGAAGAGAACTAACATGGCTTGGGCCTTTGCAGGATTGGGCTTGGTCCTTCTTCGCTAATGGTCCTTTTTCCCTATTTGGGCCAAGGACGATTTTTGGCCCTAACAATACATAACATTATATATATATAATGTATGATAATACATAATATATAGTGTGTTATAATAAATTTTAAATAAATTATACCATACATATTATAATGTCTCTTTAATATATAATAAATTCTAAATAAATAACTACCATATATATTATAATAAATTTTAAATAAATAGCTATCATAATATAACAAGGACAATTAGATAATAGAATTAAAATAATGATTCAATGAGGGACAAAAAAAAAAATTATAATGATTTATTGATTTATTATAATCAATCAAAATACCAAATGATATATTATACATATATAACATATGATTATAGATAATAACATATTATGTATAATATATAACATATATATGCTATATACATTATACTTATTTACCATATATAATGTACAATGTACAATGTATAATGTCAAATGTATACTATATATAATGTATAATAAATAAAATAGAATATATAATGTATAACTTTTGTTTCATAACATTAGTACATTATGTATAATGTATATATATAAAATGATTTATTATATTTAATCTAATTTTATTTATTACCTATTTGTATATGGTTTTAGAAAATACTTACACAATTATAATTTGTCATGGTATAATATATGATTGATTTTCAAATATTAAAATTAATATAGGTATATATAATATATATGATTGACTTTTTAATATATATATAGTAAAACCTCTCTATAGTGGTACTCTATATAGGAATAAATTCTACATAGTCATAAAAAGCTCTAGTCCCAATTTGGGATAGTTATAAATAAGAATAAACTCCACATTGTAATAAGTTATAATTTTTCTAATTCCCGTCTTAAGGAAAATTATCTCCACATAGTGATAATTATCTGTATATTACCAAGAACATATATGTTATGTTACATTATATGTTTAAGATGAAATAAAATATTTATCTAAAGTTGTTTGGGACAATGATTTGTATTTTTAGAGTTGTTATCACAGCTTTTACCTTACTAGTATGTAATAACTTGTTAGCATGAACACCTTCTTGTTGAAGCTAAAATAGTTTTAGCTTCTCAAACATGTTTAGAGCTTCATGGCACGAAACTTTTTGTATTTCCGTACTATCATCCTTAGGATTATTTCCTTTATCTCTTTATCTAATTGTAGCAATAATTTCTCCTTTGGTTAAGGCACACACGATTTGTTGCTCATTTGGATGATCAAGGAAGATATTAATATTCATTCGATTAGTGTGGTGAAATTGTCGAATCTGATCACTCAATTTTGCAATGACTCTTTTATTTTTCACGTCTATTTCATTTGTAACTTGCAATTCATCAAAATAGAGGGTCCTAATTTTGCAATGCTTAAAACCATTGGCAATTGTCTGTGACTTCACATCAATTGACTATGCATCAACTGCATTTATAGTTCCATCAATGACATTATCTTTGCTGATTCCAAGACACGGTCTTTAATCAATTTCAAAAGTAGACAATTGAAATGCTGAATTGAAATCCCAATACTACTAAAATATGAATTGAAATCCTAATACTGTACTACTAAAACATGAATTAAAAAATAAAAAATCAAAACTTTAATTTTTGTAATTACACCTCCATTAAGTTATAACCTCCTTATAGTAATAAAATGAGTTAATTCCACCATTATGACTATAGAGAGGTTTTACTCTGTGTATATATATATATGTGTGTGTGTGTGTGTGTGTGTGTGTGTGTGTGTGTGTGTGTGTGTGTAGGGGTGTTCAAAAGAACCGGTTGGAACCGGAACCGGTGGGTATTCTGGTTTGGCCTTGGTTGTTCGTTCTGCCCTACCCGTAACTAGTCGCAATGGGTAGGTTCCTTAGGCCTTTCAAATTTTTGGAACTGTTATCGTGAGTTTGCTTTGCCTTGCCTTCCTATAGTTAGGAACCAGAACCAGAACCAAGAACCAGGAACTGAGACTAATCTAAAATAAAATTAAAGATTATGGGGGTTAATAAAAACTTTTGTAGAAAAAGTAATGTGAATACAATATTTCATAACATTTAAAGTAAGTTGGTTTAACTTTTGAGAATCTACCTTTACAAAGTAACGGAGTTTGTAATTTTGATTTTATAATTTGTAGTTTTATTTTTGTTAACAAGTGCCAGGTGGGGGTATTTGTAAGTTTTTAAGGGTTTTTTTGCCATTTTAAAAACTGTTGGGGGGGTCAGTAATTTCACAGGGCACCTAGAACCGGAATCGGAACCGGAACCGTTGTTACAGGTTCTGGTTTTGGGTACCTAGGAACCGGAACCGTTGGTTCCGGTTTTGGTTCCAGATTTGAAGGAACTATCGGTTTCGATTCCTTCAAAAAGTGCAAGGTACCCGAAACCGAACACTCCTATGTGTGTGTGTGTATGTGTGTGTACGGGTCGGGGCAGAGATTTTAAGGTGGGGACAAAACGGGGCCAAACCAGGGAGGGGCAGGCACAAACCTATCTCGACCCCAGCCCGTCCCCGAATTTCAAGACTAATTTTGGGTTAAATCCCAACCTAAATCCCGAATAATTTAAGGAAACCCCATCCTGTTCGGACGGGTCGGGACAGCTCCCCGCGGGCCGGGTTTTATGCCCGTCCCTATTTGGGAGGTCTTGCCGGTTAAATTTCCTCTTGAACTCTCCCATAAACCCTATCACCACCATCACCTCCGCTTCACTGACTTCACTCACTCACTCACCCATGAACTCGAACCCAACTCACAAACTCATACCACGCTGCGTTTCATAGCTCACTCACCTCCCTGTCAATCTGAATCAATTTCAATCTAAAGCCTAACGCAAAACCTTCACAATCCTACAATGACGCTTCACTCAATCATAATCCAAAAGCTTCTGAGCACAAACGCCCACTTGGGTCGGCGCGTGGCGGCCCACCACTTCAAACAGTTCACTTACGGCAACCGTAACGGAATGGCCATAATCGATTCGGACAAAACCCTAATTTGTCTCCGAAGCGCCTGCCACTTCATCTCTCTGTTAGCGCAACGTCAAGCCTCGTTCATGTTCGTCAACACGAACCCTTTGTTCGACGAAATCATAGTCCAAATGACCAAGAAGATCGGTTGTTATAACCCTAACATGAACGCGCTGTGCCGAATGGGGGGATTTTTGACAAACAGTTTGAGTCCGAAGAAGTTTCGGTCGAGGAACAAGAAGATTAGGTTCGGGCCCGCGAAGTTGCCGGACTGTGTGGTGGTGTTAGATACGGAGGGGAAGTCGTCGGTGATAATGGAGGCGGCGAAGCTGCAGGTTCCGATTGTGGGTTTGGTGGATTCAAGTATGCCAGGGGAGATTTACAGCAAGATAACGTATCCGATACCGGGGAATGATTCAGTGCAGTTTGTGTATTTGTTGTGTAATATGATTACTAAGACATTTTTAGCTGAGCAAAAGAAGTCGGGGTTGTTGAAGAAGGATAGAGAAAACATTGATGGGAAAAAAGGAAATGGGTATGCATATTTTTGCTTTAAATTTTTATGTTCTATTGCAGTTCATACGTATCTTATTAAGCTTGATATTGTTTTCATTAAATAGTTTATAAAGAATGTTTATAGAGTATTATATAAAGATGAGAACGTTTAGTAAGGAAAAACAAATTCTGGTTTTCAAACTTTTTATCATACAATAACATTTGTGGTAAATTCATAATTGTATGAGTCTTATTCTAATTTGCCATTCATAAATGTGTTATATGCTAGTATTGTAGGATACGGGTATGCACGCTTAGTTTATATTTCATGAATACATTGCAATTCATACAAGTCTTATTAAGTTTGATATTTTTTCCGGTATCAATATTTCCTATACTAATATGGTATGGATATAGATTATGTCATTTTGATTATTATCTACCTTTTTAGTTTTTGGGTTGAATAATCATGTGCAGAGTAACCATATTTTTTTATTGTTCTGCTGTTTCAGAAGTTGAGAACTTTTGACTGTAATTTGTGGATATTTTTTTCCTTCTTGATAGCTTATCTATTTTGTTTATTATGAGAAAAATAGGAGAGCAGGAAAAAAGTGAAAGAAAAAGGACCTAGCGAAGATCATTACTCTTCTTCTGTCATCCCTCTTCCTTTCATTTTCCGTAGTGTTAGTACTATAGGGCATTAAATCGCATTATTCAAGTTTGTTGTTTCCTTGTCGGCATAATTGTAAGGCTTGATTTCGTCTGAATTGAAGGGAGAAAGTGGGACAAATTGAAAACAGCGAGAAGAAGAGTGAGATTGATAGTTTAAGAGATGAAGTACTAGTTGTTCCTTATGACAGCTTAGCGCCCATTTCTGAAGGTAGTGTTAAGTTCAATTTTACATTTCATTTGTTTGCTCTAATGAATTTTATCTTTGTCACCCTTATTATTGTGAAATTATTATTGTCTTATGATCCTATTTCACTCATTTTATAATTTCAGATACTGTGGAAGCGAAGATGTTTCTAGACAAGCTAGTGGTGGTAAAGTTCAATGGAGTTCTGGGAACAAATATGGGTTTTGGTGGCCCCAAGTAAGTGTTAATTGTCTCTGGAAATTTTGAGCCCATTCCATATTTTGTAGTTGAATTGATTATATCTTCACATTTATATCCTCTTTCAGAGGACCCTCTATGCCGAATGTACTGTCTGTACTAATCTAAATATAGATTCTGATGTTTCTAGAGGATGGGAACATTGTAGTCCTATGTTAGGATTAGCATTTGTGATTACTTTATCTTTATTGTGTTCCTTATTTGTTTTTCTAATTCTTTTCATAATATTCAAGCCTAGAAACTAAAACACTTCAATTTGATTTTGTTTTTTCCCTCTGTAATTTGTATCTTGTTTTGGCAAAATAACTAAGAGCATGAGATGAAAACTTATGTTATGTCATAACTTTTATAATGCTAGTAGAAATGTAAAAAAAGAGTATAGTTTCTTACCACATAAACTTTGTTTTCGAAATATAGAAACTGGATACTTATAAATGTTGAATAGAATTCCCATTAATGAATATAAATTTCTAATATTTCTTACTTTTTTTCAAAAGCTTTAAATTTAATTATCTTATATTGCCTCTCAACGAAAATCTCTTGTGCGGTTGTCATTTACTATGCTAATGTTTAGTGTAATTTTTTTGTGCCTTAGATGTCTATGATCTTTGGAGTGTTAGTGATGGCAGTTCATTTCATTTACACCATCAATAGTTTTTGCATTTAATTTTTATCTTTTATTTATGCAGATCTGCAATTGAAGTTCATGATAAGTTGACATTTATGGATTTGATGGTTAATCAAATTGAGGTCAGCATTTTATTTGTGTTCTTTTTATGTCTTGTTTTCATTCTCTCTTTTCGGGTTTTCCTTCAGGTCAGCATTATATTTGTGTTACTGTTATGTCTTGTTTTCTTTCTTTTTCTTTTCGGGTTTTCCCTCTGGTCTGGCTTGTGCCTAAACCTGCTGTTTGAATTGTTTGTAGTCTCTCAATTCCAAGTTCGGATGCAATGTTCCTTTAGTACTTATGGACACCACTGAAACAAATAATGATACCCAAAAGGTAATTGCCATTCTGTTTTGTTCTTGACCTCAAGATTTTACCAGTCTCCTCATCTAAGCTGTTCAATGCAGGTTGTGGAAAAATATTCCGCCTCAAAAATTGATATTCATTCTTTTAGCCAGGTTAGTGGATCAACCATGAATTTTTGTTTAGTACATCATATTCTACAGTATTTTCTTTAAAACTTGATTTATGAGTTATTAATAACAAGATTTGTTTTGTTGACCCTACTATCTCAACAGAAACCATTAGAAGGACAGACTGGCAAAGATAAACAGTATGTCTTTTCCTCTTTTGTTTCTCTGTACTTATGACTGACTAGATTATCTAATTTCTGGGATAATGGACAATAATTTTTTCAGATTTTTTTTTTTTTTTTTTTTTTCTGTTCACTTTTTTGGATTTGGAGTCCTTGTTTCCCTATTATGATTCAGCAGCTTTTAAGCTCTTTCATGTGACTTATGTTTTCTGAATAGAGAAATTTTTTGGTCAAATCAAAAGTTGTGCGCCATTAACTGATTTTGCTCTTTTCTCATATTATCCTTGAGTTTATATCAAATAATCATAAACTTCTTGCTGATAGAATTAGCGACATGAAATTGATTGCTTTGTGGAATCAGAAATTTATTTTTTCCAATTTTTCACAATAAAATATTAATCCTAAGTTCACATAAAAGTAGATTTATGTGATGTCTTTTGTGGTGTTACTCATAATAATTCTTACCTTCCAATAATTTTGCATATGCCTTTTATTGACTTTGTAGAAACTTTCTAATGGATTGTGCTATTTTGTGTGCTGTGAAGGCATCCTTCTGACCATGGTGCAGTTTTTCTTTCCCTGATGAAGAGTGGTACTCTTGATGTGTTATTGTCACAGGTAGTTCTTTTGTTTTAATTGTGAACATGTTCTTTCTTATATCTCCATTTAACTGGAGAAATGATAAAAATGAAATTAGAGCTCCTGGTAGGGGAGGGAGGTGTAAGCCTATAATTTATTCTAAGTTCCAACTAACATCTTTGATTTCTTTTCCAGGGTAAGGAGTATGCCCTTGTGGTTCATGCAGATAATGCAGCAGCTGTTGTTGACCCAAGTATCCCCCCATCATGGTTTAAATTTGTTTGTCATAATTATTTTAGTATATCCTTGTACTTGATTGCGTTCTCGTTTGTTATGAGTAAGTGGTGATGATGATTGTGCCCCTTGATTTATGATTTAGAAATCTTGAATCATTTGATTCAAAACAAGATTGAATACTGCATGGAGGTACTGAGGGATGATTTCTGTTCTTTATAATTATTTGGCTTTGGCTCATAGGTTTTTCTTTGTAATAAAATTTATGTCTTTCAGGTGACACCAACCACTTCAATTGATTTGAGAAATAGTATGATTAATTTGCGACAAGGAAAGTATCAGGTGAGTCTTATTTGTCTAGGTTCTGGATCTGGGATATAAGTTTTTTTTAATTTTTATCAAGTTTTGATGGTATAATTGGGCTGTCGAGAAGCAACTGGGAAATGATTTTATTCTTCTATTTATGTCTCTTATCATATTTAAACTAATGCTGTCCATGTAATAATGTATTGCAGCTTGTGAATATCACTCAAAATCCTGCTAAACATGTAAGTTATAGTGCCTTGTTTTACCTCTAGTAGGGATTGACGGAATTTTTACTATTTTGTTAGCATGATTATATTCAGCATTGTTTTTTGCTTAATACGCCGGCTGATGTTCTTTTTTGTTGTTCTTTCATGATCAAAAAGTCAGATGGAAAATTCAAATTTATTGATACAAGAAACTTGTAAGTCAACAGCCAGGTTTTTGGGGATTTACTCTGTTTATAACCTCTGAATGTTCTCAAATCTGGATTTATTTAATTTTTTGTCAGGTGGGTGGATCTGAAAGCTGTCAAAAGGCTTGTAGATACTGATGCACTAAAGATGGAGAGTCTTTCTGCTTCAAAGGTACCATTCTTTTATTATTCTCTGAGGGACGCGACTTAATTCATTAACAAGAAATTTACAAAATTACTGTTGTTCCAGGAAGAAAATGGTTATAAAATTAATTTGCAAGACACGGCAGCTGGTTCAGCAATACGGGTATTCTCATATATATTACATCCTTGGGTTCTATACTACTAATTTGTACTGTGTCTTATCATCATTTTATGGTTAAGCCAGTTCTTTGATCACACCATGAGTATCAATGTCCCTCCATCTCGTTTTCTTCCACTGAATTCAACATCAGACTTACTTCTTCTCCAGGTGATACTACAATGTTCATGGTACAACTGAAAAAATAAACATGAATGCTTATTATTCACTTTATTGACGACCTTTATTTATTCTGCAGTCAGATTTGTACTCCTCTATTGATGGAATCTTAGTTCGAAACAATGCTAGAAATAATCCTTCAAATCCTTCTATTGAATTGGGACCTGAATTTGAAAAGGTGAAATTTTTTTTTGTGACCTATAATAATTTTATTATTGAACATATCGTATTCCTCATGTTCTGAATTTTTATTCCATTCTTTCTTAGGTTAGTGACTTCCTAAGTCGCTTCAAGTCCATTCCTAGCATCATCAAGCTCGATAGCTTGAAGGTGGCAGGTGATGTCTGGTTTGGGGCTGGTATAACGCTTAAGGTATTCATGTTGTACCTTTTGCTGCAGTGTCTCTCTTCTTTCTACATTCTTCGCATGTTTGATGTAATGGTGTGTACTTTCAACTGAAAGTTGGTATTAGATAATTTGCTGGTAAAATATCGTATCATTATATAAGAGGTCTTAAGATTAATCCCACTAGCATCAAGGTTGGTGTTTTTGTTGTTGCAGACGATGGAGACTAGTGCTTTGTTCATTGTAGTTTCTTTTTACAACCATGAATTGATTTTGCCTTTTTTACTTTTCAGGGAAGAGTAAATATTGCTGCTAAACCTGGGATGAAACTGGAAATTCCTGATGGTGCAGTGCTCGAAAACAAGGTAAACTACTGAAGCAGCAAAGCTATGGGAGTGGATGTGGAATTGGTTCTCATATTCCGGTTCACTTTTTCTTGATATAATCAGCTCTGATTTTTATTTTTCGTTTTCCTCAGGAGATCAATGACGTCGCTGACATTTGAGAAGAATCTCTTTCAAGCCTTTTGTTGTTCCATGGTGATAAAGAATATATCGGAGAAAAAAAAATTAATAATAGGTGATTCATGTGAAAATTTCTGAAATATTTTTGCCGATTTCCTTAGTTTTTTTATATGATTTATTTTCTTCTTGTCAGAAAATGAGAGGAAATTCTAGAGGGAGAGAATAGGGGAAATTGCTCAAAATTGTGTACTGTGTAGTGTGTTTTATTTGTAGGATAAAAATAATGGAGGAAAAGCCTCCCATTAATTACAATTTTAACATTACATCACCATTGTTTACCTTCTTATTATTATTATTTTTTTTTTAAAGCTGACGTGACAATTGAGATGGAAATCTATATTAATATTAATACTAAAAAATTAGAGACGGCTGTCTATACTATTCTTTTTTTTTTTTTTTTTTATCTAAAAACTAGTAAGGAAGTGAAAAAAAAAAAAAGTAAGGAAGTATGAAGATCGCGTTGGAAACTTTTCCAACCAAGGATCCTCTATAGCATTCTCCGGTCAGGTCTTGAACAAGAGAAGATTCAAAGACTTCAATATAAATTTATAATAACCTTTTTCGGCTTCGGGAAGAGCTCGAGCATGGTTTACGAAGCGAAAGGGTATGAGGGAATGAAGGCCGAAGGGAAGAGGTCTGTAAGTAGACACTGAGGCAAAGACATATGCAGGTGCAGGTGGATGTTTCCATACCCTTTTCAACAATCCAAGGAAAGTGACGCTGATGTATCTGTAGCTGCTGAGGTAGTGGAATTTTTCCATCCATCCTTAACCCCCTTGTAATAGAAGGAATTCTTGGCCTTCTTGTCGGTGTGGCATCTTCGATGAGGTTTCTGTAGTTTGAGTAGAAGCTATTCGATCATGAAAGAGGGAGGGGCTTGCTCAATGAAGTTAACGAAAAAAAACAAAAAAGGAAAATAAGCACCTTTCCTTTGAAAGATCCAAACGAGCTATTGATTACTCTACTATGTCCTTGGTTACAAAAGTGCAGAAATCTTTGACTTTGAAAAGAAATTCCCAAACAAAGACAAAGATGACATAGAGAAACGTGATGGGTATGTAGAAATCTTTTGGACCGGCGTCCATTGTTTTTTTTTTTTAACAACACAACTTTGGAAGGTCTCCCATAATTCTATGAATGATCGTCTGGAATGTATGGACAGTCGTCAAAAATATTGACAATTGTCCATTTATGTCAGTATTCAATTGTTCAACGTGATTGCTTCCACATGTTTCGATGCAATTTTTCGATACAGTTTTTCGATGGATATAGCATTTTTGTTATAAAATATCTCTATAAAATTATAAATTAGGCTCTCAAATTTTAATTTATTTCAAAAATGCCCTGAAAAAGTTAATCAGTCATTTTTGAAACATTTCAAATCATCCCCATAAAATCACCAAGTACTCCTCACAACTTTGAAAAATATGAAACCCCTTGGAACCTCAACGGATCAAAGAGGTTGTCGGGTCCTGATTTGACCAGCTGGTCCGGTCTAGCTTCTAAAACAGGTGGCAACTTGGTTAGAATTAAATACAAGATTAAGACTTTAGGTAGGTAACCTAAAGTCTTACTATCCAATTATAGGTCAAATGGTTAAGTTTTATGTATTTAATTTACAAATTGTTGGATATAATTTTAAGAGTTTTACGTTAAAGTAGCGATACAATGATTTACTATAGCAAAACGCACCTTATAATCTTGTAAAATCTATTTAAGATAGCGTGAAGAGTCCGAGGACAGACAACTTTATTAGAAACACTGTTAATAAGGGACCATAGAGATCTCTCAACATTTGATTTTTGACAAAAGGGCCCCTCACGGATTCCCGCCCCAATATCACTCTCCTCTTTAGTCTCTTACTCTCTCCTCCGTCTTCTTGCCCAAAACCAAAACAAAAACCCTCAAATGCCTTCACCTTTCGAAACCATCATCTACAATCGCCACTTGGGCTTCTTAATCTGGCAATCAATCTCCTCCTCTCTCATTTTTCTTCTCTTCAAACTCTTCTTTCTCCCTACTACTTCTTCTTTCCTCGCAACTCTTTTCGCTTTCACTCTCTTTCTCTTTTCCCACTTAACTTTCTCCTTTTCTCTCTCCCTCGCGGCCTCTCCTGCCCCCACTCGCCCTCTTTCCCCCCTCCAGCTCGTCCTTGCCCCCTTCTCTTCATGGACTCTCGATTTTCGCCGCCGCTCCCTGCTCTCTCTCCGCCTTGGGCTGTTTGTGGCGGTGGCCGCCGTGTCGGGGGGCGTGTCGGTGCCGTGTGTTTGTTGGGTGAAGGATTATGATGGAGCTGAGTTGATTTGGAAACTGGGGTTTAGGGGTTCCGTTTGTGGGTTGCTTTATGGTTTGTTTTATGTTTATAATCATAAATGGGTTTTGAAGTTTCCCATTGTTCAGGTTGGTTCTTTGAATCTTTGATTGAGTTATTATCATTTTGTAATGTTGGCAACTTGGCATTGAAATCCTTGATAAATTTTTAAAAGCAAGTTATGTTCCATATTAAACTCTAACGGCTTAGGGTTTTAAAATGGAGTTTGTTGAAAGGTTTGTGAAGATTTCTTGGTTATGGAACAAAAAAAAAAAAAAAAAAAAGAATGTTATATTTGAATCACCTGTTTGAACGATGAGCTCAATAAACAACTGATTGATTCATGGATCATTTATAATTGCAGTTGGTATTGACACACTTGTCAGACTTGTAAGATCTTACAAGTTATACGTTTCCATATGTTTGCAGAGCTTGGAGCTTGTAATGGGCTAATCGTATTAATTTTTAATTTTAAGGTCTTGAGGATTCTGCATGTAGTGTTCTTTATCATGGTATTCTAGTTTCATTAGCCTTCTTGTTATGAAATGATAATTGATTTTATATGTCTGTGTTGTAGCGCCTCCCTTTCTTCAGTTTCAAGGCGGCACTCTGTGTTGCTATTGGAAAGGCCTTACAGTTTTCAGCTGCAGCTTACTTGTTATCAGCTGTGCCGGTAGTTTTTGTTGCAGACTCTAAGAAAGTAACCTTTGGAAAGTTTATTGCTGAGCAGATTATGTTTTACGTTGGGATTTTTTCTGTGTTCCTATGTTGGGAATTAAGTCACCATTTACATCGGGTTAGTTTTTCTTTTTCAATTTAAATATTGGTTGTTTCAGGTCTTTAAAAGATCTCAGTTTTATGGTTTTTGAATTTCAACTGCTACTTCAGATCTATTTTTTTTCTATGGATAAATAGCAGATTGCAGGAAGAACTATTAATGTTATTCAATGGCTATAAAATATCCATAGCTTTCTTGTTGAAAATATATAAAAAGTTGAGAGGTCAATTCTGTAATTTTTTGGCTAGTATGAATGTCAGAAGAAGATCATTAGAGTTTCGAATACGGAATTCTCACCTGCAGCATACGTTTGTAGTGTATGATTTTGAATGTAATCCTAATGTTGCAGTTTATTTTTTTAATCTTTAACCATTACAATTTCTGTAGTTGCTAGGCAATGGTTTTGTAACTTCGTATAAAGAAAGAAAAAGGAGGAAGGGGGAAGGGTTGTGTCTTCCTTCAAGGATTATTTTCTGTGCATATATGTGCATGTATACTTTATGTGATATCCTTACATTCCTGTGTAGGTGCTACATACAAAAAGGTTGATATTTGCACCACCAAAAGGAACAGCAGCCGCAGAAACAAATCCAAGTGAGCCTCTTCTTGCAGCTTTGGAGGAGAGCACCTCAAGTTCTCTTCTACAGTATCTGGCATATCTTGATCTCTGTATGGTTTGTGAGAAAAATGTTGATACTTGGCGGCGAGCTGCTTTCTTTGAAGAAACTAGTGAGACTTACAGAAGAGTCGTAGCTGTATGCTTGAGGCCTCTGGAACAGCTTGCAACAAAGTTGGGTGAAAGTATGGAAGCTGGGTCTATGGACAAAGCCTGCCAACTTTCCAGACAGATGCAGTCGCCAACTGACTTGCATGTAGATTCAAAGTCTTCTGAACCATTGGACAACTTTCAGGTAAGAAATTGTTGTTAATTGAACTTATGGGTGCAATTTAATATATTCATGTGCATGTGCTTGCAGTTGATAGTTTGTTTAATTTGAATTTTTTTATTTTTTTATCTTGTGTGACACTACTCTGTTTAAGCAAGTTCAGAGGATCTATGTAATTGTTACTGCAGTCATCTTTTCTGGTCTCCACGCTTTTATTCTTTCTTTTGAATCCAAATTAATTTGGCAAAGAGATGGAAATGCTCATAATAGTTTTTTTATTGGTGGGGGATTCGGGGAAGGTAAAAGAGATGGTGAGGTGGAAAGTAGTGATTCAAGCATTGTAAATGGGATTTGGTGTGGGTGGTTTAGTTGAAAGAAATCTTGCTTGGTTAAGAAAGTGCTTATGCTTGGGAGGGTAGTTCTCTATAGAATGCTGTCATTTGATATAAATATGGCTTTCACAAAAATGGTTGAGGCTCCAATGGAGTAGTTAGGGGCTCTAGTCGTTGTCAACGGATATTTTTCATGACAGCACTTGTTTCAATGTGACATGAATAAAATTGTGTGATCTTAATCGTATATACTTACAAGCCATCAGCTGTTCATGACTCTTCTTGTCCATTTTTAGAAACTATTAGCATTAAACATCATTTTCTCTCTGTCTTGTGCTGTTGCTTTGTACTTATGGTATAATCTTTTAATGGCTTCAAAGTTGAAATGGGCTATTTCTTTTCAAAATACTGCATTTATTGCTGAAAAATACTCTATTGGAGGTTAAATGGAAGACTGCTTGTTCCCTTCTTTCTCCTCTGTTAACTCTTTCTTTTTTAGTAATACAAGTTTATTATGTTTCATGCTTGGAAAAATAAAAAAGAAAGAAGAAGAAGAACAGTGAGAATATTGACTCTATGTTGCATTTGAGCTCCACAGAAGAATATCTTGGATTAGCAAAATTAAATTTGACAAATATGTAGTCAAGTGTGTTTTCATCTTAGATGCTTAGAATTTAGCATATGGTTTACAGAGGTATTAGACATTGTTTAATGGTATTAGTGGGTTGTCTGTTGAATTAGCTTGAGAAAGTGGTCTGAATCAATCTTTGTTTAGTCTTTTATGTCTTGAAATTGTGAGAATTTTCTATATTTAGTGAAGTACTGATTATGTGTTTTTTTTTTTTTTTAATCTTTATTGTCTCTGTAACTGCTTCTGTTTGCATTCCTGAAAAGATGCTGATGTATATGAAGAATAAAAGGTGTTAATGACTTGTACTCTCTGTTCATGATTCTTTTTTTTTTTTTCCTTCAGATTATTATGTTTTGATGCTTAGAATACTATTTGTACAATCATTCAAAACTTTGAGAATCTTGGAATAAACTTTTCATTAAGACATTTCTTGTGCTATAGATTAGACAAAATTAAAGATTGGGCATGTTGTAAGTCTGCTTTGTGTGAATTATGATGACAAATTAACTAATCCAATGACTTGGGCCAAATTTTGCAGCTATGTGCTTGGTGTGGCCGGGCAGTCTCTGCGTTGACTGCACACTCACGCAAGGAAGACAGGTTTGGGGTTGCTCAACTTTCTGGTAGTAACGCTGCTGTTATCACCAACCTTCTGTCCTGCCTGCTTGCCGTTGAAGCTTTTATGGGGAAGAAGACTAATTTGCAACCGCCTCATCATTTGATGGGACCAGCTGGTATTAAATGGGCTGCATTGGACACCGGCAGAAGAGACGTTGGAATAGGAAAGAAGAAAAGTGGCCAACTACATCCAAAAGCATACGCCATGGCTGATGTTCTGAAGACCTCAATCTATTGTATTGTCTCTGCTTTCCATGACGAGATGATTAGTAGTGCCAAAGCTGGTCTTCTTGAGAAGGATTGGCTTGCTATTGGAAAACCTCTTTTTGGTACTCGTGAGCTGCTCTTGCAGAAACTGCAACATTTCCTGGATTTTCGAGCAAGTTAACAGCTTCCTTGCTCAAGCTTGAGCTGTCTTTTTTCTTCCCCAATTGGATTGATGAACAGCATGTGAAGAGTTTGGCTTTGCGAGATCAGGTAATTGCATTTTTGTTGTAAGGGAAACTCAATGCCATCTTAAAATAGTTAAGTCTACAACTGATATAGTACAAAATGTATTCTGTATTTTAGAGTTTAGTTCCAGAAAGGTCTTTCAGTTGAAGTGGGTTGAGGTCACTATTTGGCTTGGAGGGCTATTTGTTTAATGACTAACAGTTGCATACAAATTGGGAAGGAGTTTAATTCATTCCAATTTTTTTTTTTTTTTTTTTGTGAATTACTCATCTAATCTAGGTATCGCTTTGGTATTGTTGTGACTTATGAATCTCTATGTTAGTTAGACTCAACTTGATCTACTCCAACGATAGGTGAATATGCATGCCGAAGAAGTAATTAGTTTTAAGCAAAAATAGTTCAATCATTTGATAAAAAACAGGTTTTTAAGTTTGAGTTTCAAATACGGTGTGTGTATACATTTGGTTGAACCGTAGAGGATACCAAAATACTTACACTTATGGTGTGACTTGTCAGTGATTTTTTGCTCAGTTTCTTTTGAATCTGATCTGGGGACATTTATGCTTGAAAACCAGACTCAAAACACTAACCCTCAAGTCCATGGACCTGAAACACAAAGATAACATAAAATATAGTTGAAAAGACAAATGATTGATATTATATGATATTTGATTATTTTGAGTGGAGAAATATCTTGATATAACCATGTCCATGTTGTGCATTATTGAACTTTAATGGAGATATTGTTGCAGAGCCCTATAGTGGTGGATAACATTATTTGATATTTTTAAATTCGAGTTCTTCAAATTAGCATCCTGCACAATTGGGGCATATGCATGGAAGAATATTAAAAAATTTCATGTTTCTCACTTTTCAAATATCTAAACTTTCTAGGGTTTCATTCAATTATTAGGTCTTTCCCGTCCGGAAAATAGGTGAGGGTTTCTCATAATATGTGAGCTCATAAGGTATACATTAAGACAATCCTTGATTAGTTATTTATATATATTCTCAAATGATAAATAGTTACTTTGTCGATGATTTTGAAATTGAATTCTCTACATTTGATTGAAAACCTTTTTCCACGATCCACCGATTATTTTTGAACGAATCAGGAAAATCTAGCCAAATCAAACAGTAATCCCTATATTTTGAGATAGTATGACTAGTGTTTATTAAATTTTGGTTGAATCAAGCCTTTCCAAAAGTTCACGTTCTTGTGTAACTTTTCTTATACAAACTTTATTTGATATTAATGAAAATCAAACACAAAACCTAACCATATCTCTAAGCAATTAAATAACCACAAAACTCTTCCACAATTAATTGGCAAGCTGTCGGCTATCCTGCCATTAGCTTCCATTCCCATTATCATTATTTTAATTAAAAAAAAAAAAAGTTTAAGACTCCCATAGAAGATTTTTCATCATTGCGTAAGAGAAGAAAAAACTTGAGATGGCACATGTACACCATGTCATTGGAAATTACATTCAGTGATAATATAATCACATATACGTTATAATAACAAAAATCTTTTTAAAATTAATAAAAAAGTTTACTATTAAATTTTAAGTGTTAAAATAAATGATAAGAGATCAATTCAGTAAAATTTAATAATTTATAATAACATATTTTAATAGTTAACCAACAGTTCATTAACGGTACAAAAATTTCTCTTATTATAATATACACCGTGGGATTAATGTCATTAACTCGGTATTATATCATATATGTATTTATTTATTTTATTCACTTTTATACTATTATTCATAATTTAATATAGAAAAGTGTACACAAATTAAATCAGTTTCACCTAAAATTTTCTAGTCACATCCACGATATATTGTTACCCTCATGGTCATGACTCGGCTCAAATAGCTCCATGCACTCAAAACAGTTTTAAATACAACCAATCATCTATCTTTGCGTTGACTCGAATAAATTACCATTATAATTTAATGATTAATTCTATGATCGTGATTCTAAAAAGTCTTAAGTAAAACAAATATATCCTCTGATTGAATATAATTACAGCTTATTGATTGATATTACAAATTCATGTATTGAATTTTATAGTAGTCTCAAGCTATCATCCATTAAGAAATAATAATAATAATAAAAAAGTAGTCTAAGTAGACTGCCACTTAAATTTTGACAAACCAAAAAGGAATTTTGACATATATGAAAGTGGCTTAACACGTCAAGAAGCACTTCTCCAAGCAAATTAAGTGCTGAATTGACTGATGCGTGGCCACTAATAAAGATTAAGACTCCCCACAATTTGGGCATAAAATTCCAAACAAGCAATAACTTGGGAAAATTAGATGCTTAGAACAAAATAATTATTCCCTTAGAATCTTTTTTTTTTTTTTTTTTTTTTTTTTTGACCAGGGATGTTTGGGCCAAGTTTGCGCATATCTTGAATAATCTCTCAGGACTTTGAAGTTAACGACTGGATAAACCCTCCTAGTGACCACCTCTTTAAACCCTTGGGGCTCTGAAGTTAACGATTGAGTGAACCCTCTAATGGACATTTCTCTTAACAATCGAACTCAAGACTTTTTGAGTAATATACTCAAAAGTCATTATCGTCTCACCCGACCACCCAGGAGTGGTTTAGAATCTTTTCTTTGATTTTACATTTTGTGGGTTTTATTCTAATTAATTTAATGGTTTTGTTTTTCCCTGCCAAAGTAGCTTTGCTAATATGATTAATTATGTGTTAATTAATACTTTAATCACCAATTATTAATATGTTTCTGTATCATGCACTCAAAGGCTAAAAGATCAACTTTGATAAAACATTTATTTTCTGTCTCAAGTTCCACATGTAAATAGTCTATATGCTTGTCCTATTTAATT
>CM047898.1:25754229-25826077 GCA_026229545.1 Pistacia atlantica | reverse complement strand
TATTTATAGGGAAATTTAGATATGGTGAAACCTCACTCAAGAGTTTCTCTTTTCTCTCTCCAAGAGAAACTCTACTTTCTGATGTCATGAACTTGACATCAGCTTCATTAACCAGTGTAAAGCATAATAAAAGTCGACACAGCTCCATCATATTGAGTGGCTTTAGCGGCCGTCCCACACTAACCGACCATAACTTTTGAACGAAATAGAGAAGCAACAGGAACAAAATAATAATAGTTAAACAAAACAAACAGTAAACAAAGAATGTAATACGCGCGATTTACCCTGGTTCACCCAATGTAGGCTACATCCATCTGAGTCAATATTATTGCAATATGCCTCACCTCTCTCGTTTACAATGAATGAATTGTTCTCACACTCATAACAAGAGAAAAGTATGTTTATATACTAGGTTTTGCGGGACCCCCGAGTGCGTCTCCGTTACCCATTAATGCTGAAGTAGTCGACAACTCCAACATTCTCCCACTTGGCGAATACTTCACACAATGAAGGCCTACCTCATCAACACACCATGTAAACTTTGCTAAGGTCACAGCCTTGGTAAGAAAATCTGCAGCATTAACAAGTGTATCAACCTTCTCTAACAACACCAATTTTTCCTCCACCTTTTGCCTGATGAAATGGTATTGTATATCAATGTGTTTTGATCGCGAATGAAAAGCAGGATTCTTGGCTAAGTAAATAGCCCCTTGATTGTCACATCCAATCTTCACAGCATCAAGCTTGAAACCAAGCTCTAAACTCAATCTTCGAAGCCACATAGCTTCCTTGCCAGCATGTGTCAATGCCATGTATTCTGCCTCGCCGATGACAAAGCCACAGTACTTTGCCTTTTACTCATCCAACAAACAAGAAGACCAAATAAGGAGAATACATACCCACTTGTGGAACGCCTACTATCGAGATCACCTCCCCAATCAAAGAACCACAAAACCTATCACATCTAGCTCATCCCCGCGCCATGCCTCCATAACATAATGATAAATCCGAGGTCCCACGAAGATATCTAAGAACCCTCTTTACAGCACTCCAATGCTCCTTACCAGGATTTGACATAAAGCGACTCAAAACTCCCACTGCTTGTGCAATATCGGGTCGCGTGCACACCATGGCATACATCAGACTACCTACAGCACTCGCATATGGCACATGTGTCATTTCTTCAAAGATCTTCCTCGACTTAGGACACCGATCGAGACAATTTCACTCCCAAAGTCATAGGAGTCTTCACAGTTTGCAGCCTACCATGTTAAATTTCTTCAACACCTCCTCGATGTACTTTCTCTGCCCTAACCACAATTTACAACTCTGACGATCTCTAGTAATTTGCATACCCAAAATAAAATTTGCAGCCCCAAGATCCTTCATGTCAAATTGTGCACCAACAAACCCTTCACGCAATTTATCAACTCCTTGCTATTCCCTATCAAAGAACATATCATCTACATATAAGGTTAAAATAACAAAGACATTTTCTAACCTTTTTACATACACACAGATCCACGTTGCGCGGCTAAAACCATGTCAAGAACATAGGAGTCGAACTTTTGGTACCACATCCTTGGTGATTGTTTAAGCCCATACAGACTTCCTCAACCTACACACCAAGTCTTCCTTCCCTTTACATACAAACCCCTCAGTTGTCTCATGTAAATTTCCTCCTCTAAATCTCCATGTAGAAATGCCGCCTTTACATCAAGTTGTTCAATTTCAAGATCAAACGCAAAGCAGAATAGATAGAACATACCCGATTGATGTTAACTTGGCCACAGGAGAGAAAATCTCACCATAATCAACACCCTCAATCTGCGAGAATCCCTTTGCAACGAGTCTCGCCTTATACTTTGCAATTGTCCCATCTCGCGCAACTTTCTTTTGAACACCCACTTGCAACCAATTGCCTTTCTATCCTTAGGCAATTTACATAGGATCCATGTATTATTCTTGTCCAGTGACTGCATCTCATCATTCATCGCAACCTCCCACAGATTTGCATCTTCCATGGCTCTTGCTTCATTTACATTCCTAGGTTCATCACCAATCACATTCAAAGCATGTAATCCACTCAATGCACTTAGAGAGAAACGAATTGGTGCCTTTCTAACTCTTGTAGATCTCCTCAAAGTTGATGGCACCACAACTTCATCATCAGAATCATCCTCAAAACCATCCACAGAACCCTCATCAGCCACACTATCAAGTTTATCTTCATGGTCAGATTCTATAGACTCTAAATTTTCAGTCTCAGCTAACATTTGGAGTCATCTCCTCCTCTTGCTCTACTGTAGTCACATCAAACTGAATTTTCTTTGACTGCTCAAGATCTTCAGGAGTTCCCACACGTTGTTTTACCTCTCTAAAGATTACATCTCTGCTGTATATAATGCTTCTACTCACATGATTCCACAACTTGTATCCCTTGATGCCATCCTTAAACCCCACAAACTTGCACTTCTCAGATTTACTGTCAAGCTTGCTTCTTTTCTCCTTTGGCACATGCACATACGCATCACAACCAAAAACTCGAATAAAAGACAGATTGGGTTTCTTACCATACAAAGCTTCATATGGCATCATGTCTTTAACAGAAGAAGTGGGAGACAGATTCTTCAAATAACAAGCCATCGATGTAGCTTCTGCCCAAAATTCAGACCCCAAACCCTCAGCCGTATTCAACATGCATCTAGCCTTCTCTAACAAAGGATCGATTGAGACGTTCACCACTCCATTTTGTTGAGGCGTGTAAGGTGTAGTTTTCTGCCTTGCAATTCCGTGTGTCGCACAAAATTGCTCAAACTTACTAGAGCAAAACTCACCGCCATTATCAGTTTGTAGAGCTTTAATCTTCCTGTCAAACTGATTCTCAACTAAGGCTTTAAATTCCCGAAATTTCTCAAAAGCCTCAGACTTGCTGCGCATAAAATAAACCCAACAGTATCTAGAAAAATCATTAATGAAAGATACATAATACCTGGATTTACCAACAGATTCCACTGGAGTGGGCCCAAAAACGTCACTATGAATTAACTCCAGTATTTTTGTTGCTCGTGTCGTCGATTGAAAACTAACCCTGCCTCGCTTGCCTTGTAAACATTCCTCACAAAACCCAAAACTCATAGAACAGTTAGGAATACCTTCAGCCATATTCTGAGTCACCAAAGTAGACAAAGCCGACTCTCCAATGTGCCCCATTCGCTGATGCCACAATGTTGCAGAATCCAGTTCTTTTTCAGCCTCCTTTTCCGAAACATAACCACCCAAAGAGGAATTTCTTACAACTGATGCTTGCAGCCTGTATAATGTACCATGTCGAACTCCTCGTGCAATAACCATAGATCCCCGAGTCATCTTACAGGATGTTCTGTCACAATTGAATACTATACCTACGTCAGCCATTGTTCCAACAGAGAGCAGATTTCTACTCATACCGAGGATGTGCATCACTTGAGGACGTCCTCACCGAACCATCATGCAACCTCACCGATTTTCCCGCGCCAATAATCTTCACAAAGCAAGATCATCTCCTAACAGAACGTTTCCTCCATTGTATGTCTCATACTCACAAAACCATTCCTTGTGAGGTGTCATATGGAACGACGCACCAGTATCAACATACCAAACCGATTGGTCTGATCCAGCCATACATGCAGCAGCCACATACATATCACCATTTGATTCCTGTTTGTACGTTTCAGCTTCCTTCCCCTTCACCGGATTTGTTTCGCTCTTTCTTAAAATGCCCAAATTCCCCGACATCTCCAAAGATTTAATCTTACTTTTATCCTTGCTCTTAGATCTACCTCGCGACTTTCCCCTGTCGCCAGACTTATTTGAATTTCTATCAAGGTTTCGCCCCCTAGCAGTTAAAGCATCCCTAGACGAACCCTCTGAACCTCTTCACCGCATATCCTCTGCCAACAATGTAGAACATACAGATTCCCACGACATCTGTGTCAATCCTCCACCACCAATCGCAACAATCAGATTGTCCCACGTATCGTGCAAATGAGCATAACAATGTTACCACTTTCTCAGATTCGGCGAGTTGTACATCCACAGCCAGCAGTTTATTCACCAGAGTATTAAACTCATCCAGATGTGCAGCAAGAGAATCCCCATCATGTATACGGAGATTGTAGAGCTTCTTGCAACGGAACAAAGACGCTCACCAAAGACTTACTCAGATACATATTTTCCAGCTTCTGCCATAAACCCTTAGCCGTATCCTGATCCATCACATTCGTTAGAACAGAGTCCTCAAGACAGATGCGAATCAAACCTCTAGCTTTCCGATCCATCTTGTCCCATTCAGCAAGTGCGGCACGATCCGTCGCTGATAATTCTCCTCCAGCAGGATTAGACCTAAGCGTACTTGACAGTCCAGTTTCAGACGTTTCACTCATTGTAGCAACGGTAGTCCCGACTGTCGGTCTATCATTCACAATTACACCCCATAGGTCCCTATCAACGAGTAGATCCTCCATCCGCAGTTTCTAGAGCTCGAAGCGTTTGCCGTCGAACTTCTCAATCTCAACCTTTGATCCCGCCATCTCTAAATCACGATCTAACAGAACCTTGCTCTGATACCAATTGAACGAAATAGAGAAGCAACAGGAACAAAATAATAATAGTTAAACAAAACAAACAGTAAACAAAGAATGTAATACGCGCGATTTACCCTGGTTCACCCAATGTAGGCTACGTCCATCTGAGTCAATATTATTGCAATATGCCTCACCTCTCTCGTTTACAATGAATGAATTGTTCTCACACTCATAACAAGAGAAAAGTATGTTTATATACTAGGTTTAAGGGATTAAACCTAGTTTTACAAGAATTCCTATTCCTAAGCCTAACCCAAAAAGGAATTAATAACTTAAAAGGAATCCTACAGCGGTTATACATGGAAAAGCCCAAAACCGCCTACGGGCTCGGGCTGGGCGCCTGCCCCGTGACCCCTCCCGCCCTCACCGGGACCGGGCACCCACCACCGACCGGCTTACTGGGACCCCGAGTGCGTCTCCGTTACCCATTAATGCTGAAGTAGTCGACAACTCCAACAACTTTGTGTGGTAGAGACACGGTGTTGGGACAAGGCGCCCGGCCCCGTGTTGACGGTGACATGAGGCGGGGCCAGGCTCGTTAGATTTTTGAACGTCTACATCAAACCCTGTTTGTGGCACGTACGGGTCGTGCACACTCTAATCTCTTTCAACTCTGGTATGACTTTGATTCCGCCATTTTATCTGAGTCTCTATTCTTCCAACTTTTTTCTCACTCACTCGAACGAAATGAATGGGCTGACACTGTTGACTAGTTGAATAAATAGTTTTACTCCTACATGGACACTTTCAATTTCTATAAATAATTTACTTCAAAAATATCGGGTTAGTATGAGTTCAATCACGATCTCTAGATTCTGACGTATTTCAGAGATGACACACTACTAGCCAAGAGTTTCCGGCTGCATCCGAATCAAGTGAACATGGTCCGGACGTGTCTAATTGTTATAGCCCATACAATAACAGTATAATGTTACTGAGATCTATTACAATGGTAAAAGAAAAAAAATTATTAAGAAAATTCAAATCCAGTAAAACTTGCAGAATAGAATGATATCACATCTTCGGTGATGATGGTGTTAATAGTCAATGACGAAATTAGGATTCTGCTTCAACGGGGGTAACTTAAAGGAAAAAAATTAGAACATAATAACCGTATAGATTAAACACACAAGATATAGATTTATTTTTATTTTTATTTTGAGTAGATGAAGATAAATTCGTGAAAATAAAGAAAAAAATCAATTTCAGAATTATTAACAACAATGGTTGTTTTGTTATTTTACTATATATTCAATAATAAAAGACAAAAAAAAAAAAAAAAAGAGGTTAAAAATATTTGGGGTTTCAAGGTAAAAAAAAGTGTGATGGCAATATGGATTGATACTATTTCATAAAATAAAATAAAGGGTGTTTATTGTTGAAATCACATAGTACAATGGTTACTATTTATCATCGTCAACCTCTAGTGCTTTGAGGTAGGTACTGATGGCACAATTAATCGTAGATGTGGATGATTTTCAGCTAAAGGTGGAACAAATGGGGCGGTTAGGCGGATCAACCCTAACCCGACCCACATTAGAGAGGGTTCAACCCGGACCGCCTTCACGTGGGCAGACTGGGTTGCTATTTTGTTTGTAATAGCCAACCTGCCAAAAAAATTATAAAAAATTAAAAATTAATTATTTTTTTCAAGTTTCCCCCATTTTTTTAGTTCTTTTAATTAAACTATTATGATTGAACTCTTACAAATAATTTTACACAATAATATTAAACTATACTTCTAAATTTTAAATATTAAATATATAAAACTTCGTAATATTTGACATATTGTTATTATTATTTTTTATGGTACGTAAAATATAAAAAAATTAAATACTAAAGTCTTATTCTCAAATTTCCATGTCTTGTATAAAATATAATTCATTCTTCTACTAAAGTTTCATCAATTGAATGAATAAATCTAATTTTTCTTATATTACAATTTTATTGTATTAAAATTGAATTAATATTTGAAATGTTAACAAAAGAAAAATTAATTGAATTGGATTATTGATATTTGAAAAGTTAACTAAAAACAATTACATTTATTCATTTATAAATTGTTCATTATTTATTTGAAAAGTTAACTAAATAAAACAAAATAAAATAAAAATAAAAAAAGGGGTGGGCTAATTCCCTTAGCCTAGCAGCTCCTAACCTCGGCGGGTTATTGGCTGGCGACGGGCCGGGCCACCAATCCTCCCCAAAAATGGCGGGCCTAACCTGGCCTGCTTTTGTTGGCGGGGGAGTTAGGACCGACCCGCCAAAATTAGTAACCCGCCGCGGGTCGGTCGGGTCCTTCTAGGTTTGAAATAAAGTAAACACATCCCTACAACATCTACAACTTTTTTTTTTCCCCTTTTTTTCCATCCTCTTTTCTTTTTCTCTTCCTCTTACTCTTCATCTCCTCTTTGTTTGGCAAGATTGTAGCACTAGCATTTTCCTCTTTTTCTAACTATTTTCTCACCTAAAATCACCCCAACCACCAGCCTTGAAACACCCACCCTCTCCTCTTCAACACCAAACCCTTTATCCCCTCTCATCACTTGCCAAGCGCTAGCTAGGGCAGCCGCATTAAATGACTGTCCTTTCTTGATTTTTGACCATTTTGAGCGACGACAACCCTACCACCACCCTTGACTCACCAGCTACTCCTTTACAAAACCCCCAAAGTTCCCAAGCCATTCCACCCACCAATCACTGGCAATCATGAGCTAGGATTTTGCTGTTTCTTGGCCAAATTCTGACAATTTCGATGACCAAAACTCAATCTGACACCACCTCCCAACTTACCGTGATCTACCCTTCAAAACCCCCTAACCATGATTCTTGTTTGCCTACCGAACGCCAATCGAGAGCCACCTCCAGCCACCATGATTTGGATTGTTGTGGTGTGGGATTGATCAGAGTTTCGATTGATTTTTTATTAGTTTCGGCTTCCTGGTGTTGTGTGTTGTTGTGTTTTCCTGGTTGATGGCACGTACCTATTGACTGAAACTTTGGCCATGAAAATTTGGGAATTTGAGTTAACTTGTTTGGGCAGAAAACTGGTTGGACCGATGGTTCGCTATAGTAACATCGATCTAGCCACAGGTCCTGATTTTTCACCCTGACTGAATCAATTTAGTAGCTAGTTCTTAGTTTGACTAGTTAAACAAGCTGAGCTAGGCCGAGTTTTAAAATAGAGGAAAATAATCTTTAATAAAATAATAATTACTGAGGGTATCTTCAAAAAATTTTCATTTTCAGTTAACATCTAGCATTTGGAATTTGCTTTGTCATGTTCACACCACAAGACGAAGATAGGATCATCCCATATATAATATCATCTCTTTAATTTCTTTGAAGTTTTTTCTTAGGCATGTAATCTTACTTCCAGATGATGTATCTATCTTCATCTATTGATGTCAGATTTATTTGATGTATCTTTCTTCATTAAATTAACAAAAACTATTGAACTATTTCAATAACTTAAAAGAGTAATATTTATTAATTTAATAGCCAATTTTTTTCAGGATAACAAGTACCTTGGTACAATCAGTAATTAGATAATAAATAAACTTTGATTGTAATATTAAAAGATCATTTTGTACATATCTATAACTAGAGGTGGTGGTGAACTGTGTCGTGCCTAAAAATTCAAGGCCCATTGTGTCATGGGTCATGCCGTGCTAAGACCCACAAAAATTCATGCCCTATCATGCCGTGCTAGCCCACCAAAATTGAAGGCCTACAACACAACCCACTATATGTCATGCCATGGCCATGGGTAGACCCACGTGCTTTGTAAAAATATTTAATTTCAATACTTATAAATTATCGTAATTTTTTATTTATTATTAATAATTATCATAAAAATATTTTATATGTTATATATAGTAACATTTTGTATTTATATTAATTAAAATATATATACTCACTATGAAATATAATAAAATAATGAAACATTGAAATATTAATTGAATTTCAACAATTTTTATTACTTATAAGTTATAATTATCAATTACAAATACAAATTTAGAAATTATGATTAAGAATTATTATACATCTTCATTTTCGTTAATTTCTAAATTCATATAATTTTTTTATATTTTTTTATTTTTTTGTGTCGTGTCGTGCCGACTCACGTGCCTTTTTTAAGGCCCACGGCACAGCCTGCATATTTTCATGCCATGTCATGCCGTGCTTTTTTGTGCTATAGGTCGGCATGGCCCACCGCTACCTCTATTTGTAGCATTACGCTTCTTTATCCTGAAATTTATATACAGATGATGGTAACTGTTAGAACTTAAGCCCAAAGGAGAGCCCCACCTAAAAGACCAGCCTAATAGATGAAAGAGCACCTAGGCTTAAGTACCACATTTGGTGGGCGTGAGATCTCGATGTGGGATCCTAATAGTACACCCCCTTCAAAAACCAATGTCTACGGCGACTTTCACTCTATTGGCACTGACCCAACAGTAACCCTTTCCCCTTTTGGGCGGCTTCACTCACCTATTAGTCATTCAATGCACATTGCACTTTAATCTAGCTTATAGGTAGCCCTTTCCGCAACCTAACTCTTAACAAAAAGCACCAATGTTAGAACTTAAGCCCGAAGGAGAGCCCAACCCAAAAGACCTGTTTGATAGGTGGAAAAGCCTCTAGGCTTAAGTATTACACTTGGTGGGTGTGAGATCCTAATGTGGGATCTTAACATTGCATCCCCTTTCAAGAGTCGATGTCCACGACAGCTTTCACTCTATCGACACTTACTTGAAGGTAGCCCTTTCCCCATTTGGGTGGCTTCACTCACCTATCAGTCATTCAATGCACATTGCACTTTAATCTAGCCTATAGGTAACCCTTTTTGCAGCCTAACTCTCAACGAAAAGCACCAATGTTAGAACTTAAAGCCCAAGAGAGAGTCCAACCCAAAAGACTAGCCTGATTGGTGGAATAGCCCCTAGGCTTAAGTACCACACTTAGTGGGTGTGAGATCTCGATGTGGGATCCTAACATACACTCCCCTTTAAGAGCTAATGTCCACGGCGGCTTTCACTCTATCGACACTGACCCGATGGTAGCCATTTCCCCCTTTGGAAGGCTTTACTCACCTATCAGTTATTCGATGCAGCAACCCCTCCCTAGGAGAGCACACTGCACTTTAATCTAGCCTATAAATAGCCCTTTCTGTAGCCCAACTCTTAACGAAAGCACCAATGTTAGAACTCAAACCCGAAAGATCGGCTTGATAGGTGAAAGAGCCCCTAGGCTTAAGTACCACACTTGATAGGTCTGAGATCCTGATGTGGGATCCTAATAGTAACTTTATTTAGGATATGCTATATAAAAACTGAAACTTTCTGCGTTTTTTATTAACTGAACTTACAAACTACAGAAGCTGAAATCTTTTATACAAAAGAGTAAAGAGACAAAGCTAAACTACGTCGTTTTGAGCTTTTCATTAACTGGGTTAAAACGACACCGTTAACCTCTAACTCTCTTATTATACTAACATTCCCCCATAAACCAAGCCTTCTCTTTTTTCCATTGTTTTTAAGTACTGAACTCTTCTCAAACTCATCTCAATGTTCTAAACCAACCAACATCATAAGACAACAAGCAATACACTCATACTCTACACCAATCACCATACTCATATTCTATAGCTACTGCTAAAAATTCTACTCTGCAACAAGCAACAAACCTCATGCTCAACAACACATTCAACACATTCTCGCAATGCTTAAAACTACCCATACTTCAAAGAACATATTCTCATGCTAAAATACAACACGCTTATACTCATAACACATTCATATTCTCGCACCAATCACCATACTCATATTCTCGCAGCCTAAAATTCTACTCTATAGCAAGTAACAAAACTCAGTCACGCGACAAACAACACATTCTGAGCACTAAAATTCTACTCTGTAGCAAGTAACAAAAACTCATGCTGCTACAACAAACAACACATTCTGCAAAGAGCTAAAACTACCCATACTTCAAAGAAGAAACAACATATTCGCACATTTTCTGCATTTACACACTTCTGCAGGCAACACACACACACATTCATACTTCTGCACATTCTCCAGTCCTTCAAAAAAATGAAAACTCAGAACTAAACTTCAGCATACTTCTACAAAATCAGAATACTTCTCCATTGGCTAATACCGAAAAATCAATCATTACAGTCAGCCCACTTCTGCATTGGTCAGGGAAGTATAGAGGTTACATTCAACTTGTCCCTTAACATTGTAAACCGAGATCTTGATAATGGTTTGGTTAAAACATCCGCTTTTTGGTATTCAGAAGCAACATATTGAACAACTAAATTCTTTCCTGCCACCAGCTCTCTCATATAGTGTACATCAATTTCTATGTGTTTAGTGCGAGCATGAAATATAGGATTAGAAGATAACGCCCCTGCACTTATGTTATCACCATATGATAGGAATGTGCTTAATTTCAAGACCTAACTCTTTAAATAGATGATGTACCTAAACAATTTTAGTGGCTGTTTGACTTAGTGAGCAATATTCAGCTTCAATTGATGACAAGGACACCACTTTTTGTTTCTTGGAACTCCATTGGATGAGATTATTTCCAAGAAAAATTGCATACCCACTTGTGGACCTTCGATCATTCACATCACTTGCCCAATCGGCATCAGCATAAGCTTCAAGACGTAAATGATCATGTTTGCCAAAGAGAAGTCCAAAATGACTAGTACCTTTGATATACCGCAAAACCCTCTTGCAAGCTGTCCAATGCACATTAGTTGGAGACTGCGAAAACTGACTTAGCTTATTCACTGCAAAAGCTAAGTCAGGTCTAGAGAGAGTCAAGTATTGTAAACCACCAATGATACTTCTATAAAGAGTCGGTTCTTCAAATAAGTCTCCCTCTTCTCTTCCAAGTTTAGTGCCAATTGCCATGGTGTAGTACATGGATTACAGTTTGCCATTCTGGCTTTTTAAAGCAGTTTTTGGGCAAACTTGGTCTATGTAAGTAACAGCCCTGAACCATTTCTTTTAACTTCAAAACCAAGGAAATAATGAACTACTCCCAACACTTTTAGTGCAAATTGACTATTCAGATCTTCAACCACTTTGGAAATGAGTGAGGAATCATTACCCGTGACTAATATATCATCAACATATACTAACAAATTCATCACAATAGATCCCTTTTTATAATAAAATAAACTGACATCGGATGAGCTATTATTGAAACCCCAAGTCACAAGAACATGTTTGAGTTTATCAAACCAAGCTCTAGGAGCTTGTTTGAGACCATATAAAGCTTTACGGAGTTTGCAAACCTGTTGTGGTTGATGTGAATGAGCTGTTGCAGAGAACCCCTCAAGAGGAAACATAAAAACCTGCTTTGTTAAGTCCCCATTCAGAAATGTGTTATTAACATCAAGTTGCTGGATTTCCCAACTATGATGGACTGCTAATGAAAATATAATTCTGATGGTGGCAACTTTTACAACTGGAGAAAATGTATCAAAGTAATCCACTCCGAGAGTTTGCTGAAAACCCTTAGCCATTAGCCCTGCTTTGTATTTCTGCAAAGATCCATAAGAATTCAGCTTAGTTTTAAACACCCATTTACACCCTACAATGTGCATACCATCTACATATGGAACCAAATCCCACGTGTCATTGTTTAATAAGGCTTGATACTCAGTTTCCATGGCTGCCTTCCACTCAGGAATAGCCAGAGCTTCTCTAGCATTTTTGGGTTCTTTAAGTATGGTTTGGGTTGAGAGAAAAGCTTGAGCTGGTGGTTGGTTTCTGTGAGATTTAGAACATGTAATCATGGGATGATTGTTATCAGTGGAAGCTGAAGCTCTTGTCAATGGAAACGGAAGAATTACTTCCAATTGAATACTAGAAGAATTTTGCAAATCTGGAAAAACCTGAGTAGTAGTCTGAGTAGTTGAAACTGATGGTTGAGATTCTGAATTAGTAAAGACCTCTGCTGCAGTGTGGATACAATCTGCAGATAGGTGAGCATCTGAATTAACAGGTAATGCTGTTGTAGTGCTAATATGATCTGCAGATGTATCATTTAAGGCTGATGTATGTGACTTAGTTGCTGCAGATGGGTGAGAATCTAAGTCACGGTAAGAATCTGAATCAACAGGTAATGCTGCTGCAGTGTTATTATGATCTACAGATGTATCATTGAAGGCTGATGTATGTGACTTAGTTGTTGTAGAGTATGGAAAACTAGATACTGGAGAAGTGACAGTTCTGATATGAGACTCAGATTGATTGCATGACTATTAAAGAATGATCCACGAGGAAGAAGCTAAAGTGCATCTAGGAAATTCTAAAGTCTTCTCAGGACAATCCAACTGGAAGAAACCAGACTTAAAAGGGAAATCTTGCTCATTGAACTTCACCTGTTTAACCACATACATTCGGCCAGAGTTTTTCATACATTTATACCCTTTATGACTTAGACTATAGCCTACAAAAATGCATTTTTCAGTATGAAAATCCAGCTTGTGTCTTTGATAAGGCCGAAGATAGGGAAAGTAGCTGCAACTAAAAACTTTCAGTTCATTATAGACAGGTTCTTGATTAAAGAGTACTTGCAATGGAGACTGGAAACCCGAACTGATGACGGTAATCTATTCAGAATGTAAACTCCTATAGAGAAAGCTAGCCACCAAAACTTCAATGGCATAGAAGCATGAGCTAGTAAGGAGAGTCCAAACTCAGTGATTGATCTATGTCTCCTCTCAATCCTGCCATTTTGTTGATGAAGGTAAGGACAGGGATGCCGAAAACTGATTCCATGCTGTTGGAGGTATTTGGAAAAGGGCCTAAATTCTCCTCCCCAGTCAGTTTGAAGACACTTAATCTTATTCCCCAATTGCTTCTCCACAAAAACATGAAAATGAGTGAACACTTCATACGCTTCAGATTTAAGCTTAAGTGGATAAATCCAAGTAAACCAACTATAATCATCAAGAAAAATGATATAATACCGATAACCTTCTTGTGATAAAACAGGGGCTGGACAGATCAGAGTGAATCAACTCCAAGGGAGCATGTGCACGTGAAGTAGAAGAAGGGAAACTACATTGTTTTAACTTGCCAAACATATAAAACCATTTGTCATATATTTGTAGGGAAAATTAGATATGGTGAAGCCTCACTCAGTTTCTCGCTCGAAGAGAAAGTCTACTATTTGATGTCATGAACTTGACATCGGCTTCATTACCACTGTAAAAGCATATAATAAAAGTCCACACAGCTCCTTCATAACTTGAGTGGCTTTAGCGGCCGTCCCACATCAGCCAACAATAACTTCGTGGGGGCAAAGACACGGGATTGGGACAGGGCACCCGGCCCCGCCCTGGTTCAAGGATTCCAAGCTGAAATTACTCTTTAATAGAACAATAAATACTGATCATCTTCAAAATTCTTTCATTTTCAAGGTCGAAATAGAATAAGGTGAGTTCTATTAAAAATTGAAATTAAAGAGTAATTTCAATTTGGAATCCTTGAACTGGGGCGGGGTCGGGTGCCCTGTCCCAATCCCTCTCTCCGATTCACACCATAAAAGAGGAAAGTAGGACCATCCATAAATATAGTGCTTTTAAAGCGTTTGTTGTAAGTTCTTTTATCGTTGTATTTGATGTGTTATATTTATATTATTGATGTGGTGGAATGAATTAGTGATATGGTAGAATGAATTATTGATGCAAAAGTTAAGGTCAAGTGATGTCCTTTCATTTTCAAATTAAGACAAATAATATAAAAATATCACATCAAATACAACGGTGATAGAACTTACAACAAACTCTTTAAAACCACAACATTTAAGGGATGACCCTATCTTCCTCTTGTGGTGTGAATCGGAGAGAGCAAATTCCAAACACTAGCAGTTAACTGTAATTGAAAGAATTTAAAGATGGCACTTGTTATTACCTAACACTATTGGGCCCCTGAAAATGAAAGAATTTTGAAGATGCCCTCAGTATTTATTGTTCTATTAAAGAATAATTTCAATTTGGAATCTTTGTAGCCAGTTCTCATCAATGTTTTTAAACCTGGACCATCCCTTGACCCAAGTCAAGGGGTCAGTTCCTGGTTAGTCTAGTTTGATCAGTTGGACTGGTTGGTTGGACCGGTGATGTTAACATATCAAACAAGTTTGAAATATAGCAAACACACCCCTGATAAATTAAGTATTAGTCTTTGCATGTTTGAAATCTAGTAAACACACCCTTGCAATCTGGGTGGTTTATATGTGTGGTTTTGTTGAGAAAGAAAAACTTTTTCTCTTGGGTTTTGAAGTCTGAGAAGGGTCAAATTGGCAGCTCAATATATAAATGTAACATCATGAAATTTTAGAGATTAACAAGGTATTGTGCCGGCGATTGATTGCATTAGTTGTATTATTCTAATATCAGAACTTTCATTTCTCATATAATTTCAGATTTTTAAGCCTATAATCTTACAAAATGCAATCAATTTGATACAGTGAAATTTGGTTAAATGTTTTAAATATTTTTGGCAAGAGATAATCAGTCTCTTGAAATCTATTTGGCATATTTTTTCTCTCTTGTGTGCATTTAATGAATTGCATATTTAATTTAGTTGGGTTATTAGAAATGAGAAACATTTTGCTAATTACATTCAAGAAATATTCCAAAAAAATACCCGTTCCTAGGTGCAAGGCGAGGGTGGGTGTAAGGGGCAGGTTCAGGTTTGGGGGAGGGGGCTGGGGCTGGGGACCTGGGGACCTGGGGTCCTCGACCTCAACCCACCCTGCGCCCATCCCTAGTCCTAATTTCCTCTTATGTTGTGAACCAGAGAGAGGAAATTCCAAACGCTAGCTGTTAACTGAAAATGAAAGAAATTAAAGATGGCACTTGTAATCACCTAATTCTAATGGGACCTTGAAAATGAAAGAATTTTGAAGATGCTCAGTATTTATTGCTCTATTAAAGAGCAATTTCAATTCAGAATCCTTGAACCGGTGCGGCCGGGTGCCCTGTCCCAAACCCGTGTCTCTGCCCCACGAAGTTATTGTCGGCTAATGTGGGACAGCCGCTAAAGCCACTCAAGTTATGGAGCTGTGTGGACTTTTATTATATGCTTTTAACAATATAACATTTTCAAATCCAAAATCTAAAAAACAATATATCATAAATAAAATAATCAAAAATCCAAATTTAAAGATGAAATGATAAATAAAATAAATCCAAAATCCAATCCAAATCCAAATAACAATATAACAATATTGTACATGAAACTATAAACATTAAAATTGAAATTAACAAACTTTGACATTAATAACATTATACTTGAAATTTTTAACATCAAACTTTATACTCTTACTATGTAAGTTATATCAAATTAAATTTTAAAAATATAATTTTTTATTTTAAAAAATTAAAATAATTTAAGTCTTAATTTAAAATATTTTTTATTAAATTTTTTTGGACGACCGGTTACAAGCAAAATTTGATTTTTGCGTAAGGTAGCAAAACCCCAACATGTCATTAGAAACCTTTAACACAATATTGGAATGCATTAATAGTACTTGAAACTAAAGAAAACGTAAATGAAATATATAACATAAAACTCGAGTATTCTAGCATCAAATTTGAAACTATAAGAACTTGATACAAAAGACATTTAATTTGAAATTACTTGAAACATGTAAAATAATGAAAATCTTAAAAGATAGATTGATATTATTAACATCAAATGTGAATTTTTTTACATTACACTTGAAATGAAAAGAGTTTGACTCTAAAAACTAGAAATTCAAAGCTTAAAACATTGCACTTGAAACTTTTACAAAATTATTAACACAAAAATTTAATTTATTATTAATAAAATCATTTTCTTCATCTAAAAAAATTAAAGCTAAAATTAATTTTAAATTTATTATTTTGAATAAAAATTTAATTGAAAAAGAAACTAACCTATATGAAATCTTGAATATATTACTTAACATACGCAACATAAAACATGAAATTATCAAAACGTGAAACTAAAGGCCTGATATTTTCTAAAATCATTATCTGCTTGCTCCCTCTGAAAATTTCCTGTATTTACCAGCACTTGGCTTCTGTAGGATGAAGGATGAAATTTTTTGGTGGGATGGATTGGAATAATTCATCAATAAGAATCTTTGCCTTTTCATTTTCTTTAAATTATAAGTTTATAACTTGTCCTTTTCTCATGAAAAATAAAGGTCGTGAAGCTGATGATTATATACATGGGAGTAAATATAAAGAACCGTCAAGGTTTGACAGCTTTAGACATCTACGATCGCATGGATCGGCCGAATCTAGAGGTTGGGAAAAGTCTACTTGGTTCTAAGGCTAAAAGAGCTTCTCCACTCCATCATGTTCCTGATCCTGATCATAACTTGAGTAGCAACTTCTACCTCAAAGGAAAAACCACTTCTTGGACTTTTCACTGTCCACTACTTTTCACTGTCACTTATTGCGAAATCCATCTTTGGCAATAAGATGAAAAGAAAAAAGAAAAAAAGAACATTCCTAAGAGAACTACAACAAAAATGGTCTACGATAATACTGGACAGTAACAATTTTCCTTAAAGTGTTACTGTAGACTATCTATGGTAACACTTGATGGTAAAATGTTACAATAACTATTTTTATATGTAACACTTTAACTTTTTGTAACACATTTTATATCAATGGTAACTCTTTTTTGTAAAATATTATTAATACTGAAACTACAGTAACATTTTTAAAGTGTTACAATAGTAGTAATATAGTAGCTTTTTTATAATGTTACCATAGAATCAAAATACAATAACATTTTATAAGTGTTACCATAAACCCAATTATTTAACAGGAAACAAAATATCATTCCCGCCAACATGAAATGAGGTTGATTTTGTCTCATTTTTATTGTTTAGGGGTCAAATTATATTATTTGGGTTTATTTTTTCACTTCACAACACCCAAATATTAACGGGGAAAATAACACTTTAATACCACCAACCCAAAATCCTTAATTAAACAAAATTGTTTTAACCCTTAAAATTAAAAAAAATTAGAAAAATTCTCCATTGCATCGTCACTGATCTGATACACAAAATCCCCAAAAGTAATTTATGCTAAGGCAACGTAAATTTCTCTCCACTTCTCCACTCCGTTTGCCTCTTCTTCTCCATTTGTTTGCCTGAAATCTGGACTTCTGCACTCCGTTCGCCTCTTCTTCTCCATTTTAGCTTGAAATATGTACTTCTCCACTCTGTTCGCCTCCTTTTCTCCATTTGACGCCTAAAATCTAGACTTCTCCACTGCGTTCGCCTCTTCTTCTCCATTGTACGCCCGAAATCTAGACTTCACAACTCCGTTCCCCTCTTCTTCTCCATAGTATTACTACTTGCTTTCATAGTGAAGTCAAGAGAGCTTTGAAGAAAAACACTTAATTGGTACACATTCACGATCACTTTCTTTCAATTTCCTTGTTAACATTGTTGTGAAACCTAAAGACCGTGATTAAATTTATTATTCACAATTGTTTTTTATTCTTTTTTTGCTTGCATTTGTCTAGGGTTTCTGGGTTTTTCTTGAATTGTATTGTGAAAGCTGGAATTGTATTGTAGTGGGTTTTTCTTGGCTAGTGATTATCATGAGGACCTTATACTTGATAAATAATAACTGTAATTTGTCTTGCAATTCTAGGAATCCTTCATTCACTTGATTCGTGGAATGAAGCTTTGAATGGGGTGACTGCTATTGTTCAATTTCGTATTATCCCTTCAATAGAGAGGAATTCTAGGAAACCTTCTTTCACCGGATTCATAGGAATGCAAACATCAATGCAATTAGAGCCACTTCAGAAAAAGGTATAAATATATAGTTGTTTACACGTATTAACACTTATTTAAATCTTGAATTTTTCTCAAAGACTGGGTTTTTCGAGGGCTTTTTTCTTGGCTATTAATTCGGTAATTTGACTTTTTTTTTTTTAATTTATCTCTGTGGGGGTTTTAGGTGAAACCTGTGTTGGATGAAGAGAAATCCAAGGCTATCGGCGTAGTCTTTAATAATAGGTGCGTGAACAAGCGACCTACAAAATTAGCGAAAGTGAGTTTCAAAATTTCTTGGGCAAGACTTATTTCACAGTATTCGCAGGTGCTTTTCTTTGTTTTCTTGATCTATGGTATGTTTGGTCATTTGTGTAAAGATTAAAAACAAGACTAAAAGGTATTCGTAGACATATTCAACATATTAATTCGTCTTCTTTTTTAGTCTGAAATAACCATTGTTACTCTTGTAAATTCAACTGGAAATGGAAGGTTCTTTGACTGAATTTTTTTGATGTTGGCTCAACATATGGTGGGTTTGTTGGTAATTGCTAATAAGAGGTTGCTAATTGCATACAAGTGAGGGATAGTGTTCCAGTGGCAACTTGGCCAGTGTTTATGTTCTTAAAGAAAAAGAAGGCTAGTAAAGTTGTGGTATTTGTTAGAAAAGTAGCTGAAATGATTGTTTCTTTAGGACTTTTAATGTGCTCTTTAGTAAGGCCTCCTGCGTTTGGATCAGTTTCAATTTGCATAATTGGTAAAATTATTATTAAACAATTCAGGTGCCATATAGTGAGTTTGTGACCTGTCTATTTCTTGTATCTTTTTTTATTGGTAGTGTTTGCATGTCAATTTTTAAGGAGTATATTGAATATTTGTAAATTGCTTCGTCATGTCAATTTTTTTATTGGTAGTCTAGTCCTTTGAAGTATTGCGTTCATTGCAGAATCGTCACATGAACATGCGTGGTGCTGTTTTTACTGTTGAAAGTTCTTGAGAATGGGTATAAGATGAAGGTATAGTAGACTTCTTTTCTGTGCTTGTGCCTTGAGTGACTTCTTTTATATTAAGTCATTAAACAATAATTTCAATAATGCATCACTTTTTAAAACCTATTGCTAGAAGTGTTTGGATCTGTTAGGGAAATCTGATCATTTGGCTATCTCCTTGATAGCATTGCTAGTAAACTATTTTCTTTTTTATCATATCTATGACCACATAGGTTTTAATCCTTATTTTCAGTTTAGATTGCTAAAATGTTCATATATTTAGAATGATAGATGACTGCTATATTGGTTTTATCTTATAACTCTGAAACTATTACCAGTGATGAATTATTGGTTAGTAAATGCAGCAAACAGGATTTTCCAGCCTCCATACACTATCAGCAATGGGTACGAATCACATCCACCTCTTTGTCTCCAATTAAGCCAGCCCCAGCCTAAAAAGAATGAGACGCTATCAAAATCAATGCAACTAGGGTAAACTTTTTTCTTTGATACAGTTGTAAGTTATATATAATTTATGTTTAATAAGTTTATTAATTTAATTCAACCCTGTACATTTTTTTTCAATATTTGCAACAGACTGTAGCTACATTAACAAAAAGTTGACAACTGGGGAAGCACATCACTCCTTACTCTATCAATAACTTGCCCCATAGTTCAAAAGTCAAGCTTGATCAGTAAGCTTATGCTACTAAATACAAGTAAAATTAAGCTGCAGAATCAACAGATTTAGCATGCAATATTGTATGAAACAAGCTCTATATATTACTGTAGAACAATCTGCCATGGTAGTTTGCAAACTGTAGTCTGCAATTTTGCAGTTGGCATTTTTGCAGTTGGCATTTTTGCAAACTATAATCTGTATTTTGCAAACTGCAGTCTGCAATTTTATAGACTACAGTATACAAATTGTAGATTGCAGTTTGCAGTCTGCAAAATTACAGTTGGCATTTTTGCACTAGTGATTGTGAAGCTGAATATTTAAACATGTTCTTTTAAACTTGCATGGAGCTATTTTTTAGAACTAGTGATTGTGAAGTTGAAGATTTAAACATGATCTTTTCCTCTTTCTTTTGCATTAAATATTTGGGGTGCTTTTTTCTTAATCTTTTCTTGAATTTACAATATATATGTGTTGTCATCTTTGAGAATATACATGGGAATTGAAGATTTTTTTGTATTAATGGTTTTGTAGGTTGTGAAAATGCAAGAGTATTTTTTTGGTAAAGCACAATTTGGAATAGAAGATGGTATGCATGATGGGTTTTTTTTTTTTTTTTTGTTAGAATTTTTTGAATGATTGGAAGGTATTAACTATTGCTCATAGTTAATTTTCCAATCATCTAGGTATTACAATGTAAAAATGATAGGTGCATATTTGTTAGGCATATATAAAACTTTTTGTATATGAAGGTTTATATGTTACAAAATGTGATATGATATATGAAGCATATTAGATTTTATGGATGTAAAGGATGTTGGGTGCCTATTTATTAGGCATATATGCAAACTTTTTGTATATGAATTAAGGTTCACCATCAATGAAATATTTTTTGGAAAATTAGTGTATCATTATTTATAATTTGTATTATTTAAATAACAACTATAACAGTTTTATATATGCTATAACAGACACATTGATAACACTTTCAAAATGTTATGGAAAATAATTTTGTAACATTTACTAAATACAATGAATGATACTTTGGTAGCACTTTTAACATGTTATTAAAAACTCTTATGTAGCATTTTAACAATGTTACAGAAAACTAAATTGTAACATATTAATAATGTTACCGAAAACTTATTTATAGCATTTCGAGAATGTTACAGAAAATTAAACTGCAATAGGTTAAAAATGTTATAGAAAACTTATTTATAGCATTTATGCAGTGTTACCAAAAATCATTTGTAATTATGAATAAGTGTTACAATATACTTAACAACAGCATTTTATGACAGTTACTGAAATGATTAGTAACATAAAAAAAGTGTTACCAATGTCTACTTTTTAGTAACATAGGCTGTCATAGCATCCTTATAAATGCTACAAATTACCTACGGTAACACTTTTTGCATGTTACCGTATGCCATTTTTGTTGTAGTGTCATGCTGATCACCAACACCATTTAATATCATGTCGTTTTATTTTCTGTCCATACATCTAACTAATTTATTTCCTCTATGTATAAATCATGAAATCAAATTTATTTGTAATGCTTTGACTTAAGTCAGTGAATATTACGTAATGTAGTTTTATGATTTTCTATTTATATGCAAATTTGAAATCATCTTTTGATTTTCTGAGATTTCTCCGATATTCTTGATAAGCAAACACAGTCACTTAAAATATATATATATATATATATATATATATATATATATATATATATATATGTATATCAATGAGGGGGCGTTTGGATCATATAATATTTTTTTATCTTAGTAATAAGATTATCGGAAAGAAAGATTACATTGTAGATATTCAGGTTTAAATTATTATTGTACTTGGTTCAATTGGGATGTATTAATAATTAATGTGTTTGGTTGATAGTAATAACAGATGTCCTGAAATACCCTTTTACTAGAATGCCCTTTAGATGATTACTAGATATAAATAATTAAGGGCTTGTTTGTTTTATTATTTCAAACCGTATTCTCTATCCTATTTCCAAAATACTTGTTTGTTTAATTATTTGAGAAATACTATTCTATTTTTAAATTACTTTTAGACCCTTAAGTTTATTAACATAATTAAACACCCCCAGAAAAAAGTTTAAAAATTAACAAAAACAACCCCACCCACCCATAGTTGTCAGATTCCGGCAACCACCGTCAGTGGTGGCCGAAATCTGTCACAACGGCCTAAAAAGGATCGGAAATGGCCATTTATTCACCGATATGGCCTTTTCGACCAGATTCGTGGTGGATCTGGCCGAAAAATGCCAGAGCTGACGACCAAAGAAATGGTCATCGTTGACGATCAATGACAGCTAACTCTTGGCCGTCATTGACCGTCAACGATGGCTAACTCTTTGGCCGTCTCTAACGGCTAGATCTGGTCTTTTTCGGCAGTCAACGGCCAGATCTGGCCTTTTACGGCCAAATTCAACCAGTCTAAGTCGTAACGGCAGATTCTGGTGGTGGTGGCTAGAATCTAGCACTGTGGTGTGGGGGTGTTTTTGTCATTTTACAAATTGGGTGTTTTGTAATTGTTAACAAAGCCAATGATATTTTCGTCCACATTGTCCACTGTTTGGGGCAAAATTGGTAGAAATTTGGATTACTGAAGTAATCTTTTAATACCACCCTCCCCCCAGGTAATATTATTCCCGGTGATTTACCCCCTTTTTGGCATTGTCTGTCATCTTATTTTTCGGTAATATTTTTGTACGAAAATACCAAACACGCTAATCTGCTCAATTAAACAAATATTACCCTTGTTAAAAAATTTCAACCCAATCCAAATGGGCCCTGAAAGTCATCTTAGATCTTCTGATATGTCTAGTTATAGTCATTATTTTCATTTTGTTATGACATTAACATGTAAACAACAAGAAAATAGATAACGAATATAAAAATATCACATCACATACAACTATAAAAGAACTTACAACAAACACTTTAAAAGCACAATATGTATGGGATGGTCCTGTATAGGCAAAAAAATCGTCTTGGGCCTAACAAGGCCCAACAATGAAATAAACATGTCACAGCTCAATGTCTTAGCCCAATTCCATTTGAGCCTACGCTTAAAGTCACCTTGTAAACTGCCCACTCTATGAGTTGGGCTATCCTACAAGTTAAGTTAAACTGGGTTCCAGCCCATTAGCCTACAACATATTCTATTTCCTCTTCTATTGAGATTCTGAATCTATTTCCTCTTCTGCTAAGATTCTGAATCTTACTCAAACTAGTAAACTTAATTTGACAAAGACAATAAATCTTATTTATTTCCTGATAGGGATTATCTCCCAAAATAGGCTCAGTGTCCTATTAGGATTCCAACCACTATAAAAACAGAGGTTTGCCCTCTCATTATTCATGCAATCTCCAATATTCAATATCCACTACTCAAAATCACCTACTTGCTTCTAAATTCTTGCTTTTGATTCATCGTGGCCTTGGCCTCCTACAAGACTCCTGGTAATCTTTCTTTCCTTGATTCTCATTAAATCATCTCTTTCAACCCCGTTGACTTAAGCGTCAGAGTGCGTAATACAAACACCACCCCAGTGTTTTCCGTAAGCTTCACGCTTGTCTTTTCATGTGTGCAGGTCCAGCAGATTGTTAGTGGCCTCAACCTCATAGGATCAAATCCTATTTCCATAACAATAGATTTTTTGCATCTATGGTTCTATCTTCCTCTTATGGTGAGAACGGGAGAGAGTAAATTCCAAATGCTAGCTCTTAACTGAAAATGAAAGAATTTAAAGATGGCACTTGTAATTACCTAATTCTGTTAGGCCCCTAAAAATGAAAGAATTAGCTTAAAAATAACGATAGCACACGACTATGCATTTATGGTTGGTAAACAAGTCTCAGTCATAAAAACTTCATTTATAAAGTTGGAAGGAAAATCTGAAAATCATTCTATATCCTCAAAAGAAACGAATAATGTTTATATAGGGTGGAGACTGGAGACAACCAACTTTAACAAGACTCTCAAATAAACAAGGAAATAAAGTCTAAATTAATTAAAAGAAATCATAACTGTTAACTAATTATAAAATAAGAAATGACTCTAAATAAAATAAGAAAAACGCACAGAAAACTTAAACGGCCTTGAAACATGTCGAAACAATGGGTTTTGGCCTAGAAAAAGACCCCCAATCGGAGTACTAGGTTGACCACGACATCAGGCTCAAAACAAGTTTTATTTGATATCTTACAGGCCTCATAACTCCTCCGGAATCAAAAGTTATAGCTATTTTAAGTTGGTATGCACATTTAGGACATTTGGACCGTGCGTTTAGGCTTCTGATGCTCAGCTCTCTCTAGCAATTTATCTATTGGACGATCTACATCACTATTAAAGACTATTAAAGAGTAACTTCCATTCATAATCCTTGAACCGATGCGGGGCGGGCACCCTATCCCAACCTTGTGTCTCTACCCACATGAAGTTATGGTCAGGTAATGTGGGACGGCTGCTAAAGCCGCTCAAGTTATGACATAAATGTTTTTTAGTAAGACTTTTTTAAGGGTAGTGGTTGAGATGATATTGTTGGTTTTGTACTTATAAACGTTGTTGTTGATCATTGAAAAAGATGCGATCTTATTATTCTCTTGTAGGAAAGATATTTGGAGAATTAAAATATGTTTATATTGGGTTAATTATTATGACTGATGTTTTGCAAGAATATTTTGTGTTGAAGGTATCATAATGAAAATCTTAAAGTGGACTTTTTTTTTTTTTTTGGATGGTCGGGTGTTCGAGTTAGCTTGTACATGCCTCAATTAATCCTTGGAGTTCATTAAACACCATACAAACCTAATGTTTCAAGATAAAGCACAAATGTGGTAGGCAGTCCCAAGAAGTCATTGAAGAGGACAAATTTTTGTGAATCCAAAAAGTCAATAAGAGAACAAACTTTTTTTATCGTTAGGCCAAACCCTTAGGGTTTAACATTGACCATTTCAATAGCTTTAAATTGATGTTAATAATAGGCCCATAATTGAGCTCATTTTGGGCCACATAAGGCCCGTCCAATCTGATAATGGAAAAAGCCTATAACTGGTCATTTTTGTGAGTTTTTTATGTCTTAAGTGACGGAATTCAATTTCAATGTGGTAATTCACTTTCTATAAGATACTACAACGGAAATGGTAAATTCAGATCTTGATACTTGATAAAACTTAATATGTTCAACCTCAAAATGTATTAAAAAAAGAGATTAAATGAATATGTAACTCGAGCAATCCTAAATATAAAGAATTAGATCCTAAATATATCAAAATTTTGTGAAATTAATGGTCAAAATTTAGCATATTAAACCGCTTCTATATATGAATCTAGAATTGTGGAAGGGTCAAGATTGTGTAACTACTTTAGACATATATAAAACTAGAATTGAGGATTTTCTTATCATTTTTGCCTAAATATCATTCTCATTTCCCCCTTTTGATCTACCAGGAAAAAAGTGACTCATACAAAATTGAGAGTTAGATTTACAACTGGTTGATAAATAGTCCTCACTGAAGCTTTATCATCGATCATGACCAAATTCTTTCTTTCTTCATATTAGGTTGGTTAATTCATGGGTGAGATTCTGCAATTATTTATCTTCTAACTCATTGTAATCGCATTGCAATAAATATAGGCTAATTGATACACTCCCTTGGCAGCTCAGTGAACCGAGCTACATCCTTACAATAATCATAAACCATATGCTTTCTGCGAACCCACTTGAGTTGGTGACTCTGGTGCTTATTCAGCTCTCTCACAGATGGCTTATCCCACCAGAACTGCCGTGATACACCACATTTGGCTTCCACGTCATCGGTTTCCGGCGACAACTCGCAGGCATCTATTTCAAACGATCTAAAGGTTGAAACAAATGGGGAGTGGCTCCAGTTTGTCCTGACTCTCCCTCCCTGTGTAGCCCAGTCATCAGCATTCCACACTGACCCACGAATTGACATGGCTTGACTCTTTGGGTAAACCACACCGTTTTCTTCCTTGTTTGCAAATACTCTCATTGGAATCCCATCTACCAGAAACCTGAAATATTAGACATGTAGTTCAATTGAATTTACCATATAAATAGACATGAAAATGTTAATGAAAGCATAAGGAGAGCATCCAAAAAATGCATGGCAGGTGATGGAGGAGTAATTACACTATGTGGCGGCGGTTCCAGAACAAGGAGTAGGTATGAAAATCCAGTGTAGGATCAAACCAAAGTGAATGTCTTTGTTCTCTGTTTCCACTTCCATTCACGTACACATTTGTTTGAACTAGATATGGTTCCCCGGAAACATTACCTAGAAACTCAAAGTCTAGCTCGTCGTGATTTGGCCCTTCCGATGACATCTGTGAATATCAATAAACACATTATATCAAAAAAATTACAAAGAAACACATCATAAACAGAAGCAATTAACTTACATAGAAGGCTGTGACAGTTCCTGCAGAATCACCTTCAACTAGTTTGATCTGCATACTTGCTTTCCCAAACAAGTACTTGCTTCTAGATTCAAACCCACAACCTGCAACCAATTATTCAGACTTCTCAGCAACAAAAATAGAAACAATAACGAATAAAAGTCATCTAAATTATAGCTAAACCATACATTACCAGAAACAGTGTCTAAGGATAAGTTAATGTGATCTCCTTCAGTGGCAATGTGATCAGGAGCCCAAAGAGGTTGAAAAAAATCACTAAAATTGGCACAAAAGGCTACATTAAGAAGCATAGCCAAGCTCATTACAAACGTCAAAGGACACTGCTGAGCCATTTGTAACTTGATCGACAAAACAAACACAATCGAGGTAGGACAAAATCTTGGACTAGAAAATGGGGTTTTTATAGGCATAGGTGTTGATCAACATGAGTTTGAGGAACTCATGTGAGTCTGATCAAGGATGACATGGACCCTGCAGAAAATGAAATAGAAGAATTGCAGAATATGCACTGTAGTGGAGGCTCAATGCATGGCGATGGTGGTGGCCACATAAGCAGACACTTTGGGGCGGCACCACTACGTTGAGAATTAATCCAAAAGCTGGCCGCCCATCCATCAATTTGTAAGTAAATTAAGACAGCAAATGAGTTGTCGTCAACTTTATGAAGGAATATATATATTTTTTAATCTGTGAACATACACGGTGGTGAAGGCATCCTTTGGTCAGATACTTAAACCTGATAAAATCATGTTTGGGTTGATTGGACAAGACATGAATTTTACAATTTAATGTGAATCTTTTAGTCAAGTGCAGAACCATATGGGGATTAAATAACATTAATTTTTAAAACCAGATATAGATTACAATAAACAGATATGGTCATACTAGATTAGCTATATAATCCGAATCAGAGGCTTCCAAATTGTACATGTTGTTGTGATCTCATTTGATAATAATGAGTTTGGTCTTTGTTTATAAAGATATTAAGAAAAAAAAAAATACATGATTGGGTAATATAAACAATTTACATATAAATAAGGATGTATTTAATAGTTTACCTATAAATGAAGACGTGTTTGATATTGTACATCAAAGGGGCAATTATGTAATATTTGCATCCAAATGGGGACTTAAATATTTTACATACAAAAGGGAATTTTTTGATGTTTTACAACCAAAGGGGACTGGTCCATATTTAACATAAAAGGAGGCCTTGGTACATTCTACATAAATGGATGACTTGTGTGATATTTTAGATCTACATGAGGACTTTTAAGATATTGTATATTGAAAGGACAACTTATGTGATATTTTAGATGATACCGTGTACTTATAAACAGTATACTTATTATTGGGGATAATATGAATATATCATACGTTATTATGGGTGCATATGATATTTAGCATATGATTTCGCGTTAATACGATATTTAAAGAAAATGCTTCTTTTTTTTTTTTTAAGCCCTTCAAAAAATTTCTAACATAGTTGATAATTTTTTTGTCGTCTCCAGGTGTAACAATAAATTACCAAACTCAAGGACAGGCAGTCAAGAACCAGAAGCTGCTTAAAAATGATGAGAGGATATTATCACGCTCTTCATTCTCCCACATTATCGCCACCAATCTTAATTCCAACTACAATTCAAACCAACGTTAACCCCTTCTTGAAGCAGCAGCTGACCGCCCACTTCAGAGTTTTTTGCTGTTCAACTTCCCCCACTCAATCCCAGCTCTCACAGCCACGCAGAGAGACAACCACAAGCACCAATAAGAACAATAATAGGAGACGCCGCGCAAAGAATTATAGTAATAATGATGATAATGGAGATTTCGTGGTGGTGAATTTTTACAAGTTTGTGTTTGTTAAAGACCCTGAAGAGGAAGTTGCTAAGCACGTCTTGTTCTTGGAGGTTGGTTATAAGATTCTAATCTCCCATTTGCATTTGATGTGCTTTTTTAGTATTTCAATGTTTTTGCCCTCTTGCTTTTGGGTTGTTTTGTTTTATTCTGTTGGTAGTTAGAAGATAAGATTTTGTGTTAAATTTTCTTCTGGGGATGGATATGGTGTTGGTATACCAATCCCAGTTATGTTTCCGGGATGAATTGGATTAAAATTCAATTTGTGAGTTAAGAATATCACGCTTTTAACTGGCTTTGTGTACCAATCTCAGTAATACCGGAACAATTTGATTCTGATGAAGTTTGAATATTGACAGTATATTGATAAAACTGATTATAATATTTCTCACACTTTACAAACGAATACAGTGCTAAATATATACAGATAATTTAAGAATTATTCTAGGAAAGCTAGCTATAATTGTGGCTGTGAAGATTGTAACCGTTGTGAGCCTTGATTCTTGGCTGACTCTTGGCTATTAGTCCAACTGTTGTCCTTGATTCTTGGCTGTTCTTCTGTGATTAGATTTGGTCCGTGAGCTGTAGCATGATCTGCAGAATGGTCTCTAATACGCCCCCGCAAGATAGGGCTGCCATCGGCAAGTCCAATCTTGATTCTTAGTTGTTCAGTGCGTTGTTTGGACAAGGGCTTGGTGAGGAGATCGGCAAGTTGATCTTGAGTATTTACATGACGAACTGTCAGCATGCCTTTCTGAACCATATCCCGAACAAAGTGAAGATCTATTTGAATGTGCTTCATCCGAGAGTGTTGAACAGGATTAAAACTAAGTTGGGTGGCACCCAAGTTGTCACAAAGCAATGTTGGTGGGGAAGAGAGAGTCAGGCTGAGTTCCTTAAATAGGGACAGTAACCAGATGGTTTCAGAGGCAGCATTTGCAAGGGCTCTATATTCCGCTTCGGTGGATGATCTTGCAACAGCCCCTTTGTTTTTTTGAACTCCAAGAAATTGGATTGGAACCAAGGAAGCAAATATAGGCAGATGTTGAGCTTCTATCATCATAGTTGCCGGCCCAATCAGCGTCGGTATAAGTAATTAGAGTTGGTCCAGGAGCTGTAGCTTTGCGAATGTGAATGCCATGATAAATGGTATGCTTCAAATATCGTAGAAGTCTCTTTGCTGCTGTCCAGTGCATAGCAGTAGGTTTATGCATGAATTGTGAAAGTTTGTTGACAGCAAATGATATGTCTGGACGGGTAAGAGAGAGGTACTGAAGTCCACCTATAACACGCCGAAATTCTGTGCTGTCCACAGAGGAAGTGCCATCAAGAAGTGTGAGAGCAGTTGTGGTGGACAATGGAGTGGACACCTCTTTGGCACCGAGCATGTTTGTTTTGGAGAGAATGTCATGTATATATTTATGCTGAGACAAGAAAAGTCCAGCTGTGGTGGGAATGACCTCCATGCCAAGGAAAAAGTGAAGAGACCCCATGTCCTTTAGGGAGAAAGAGACTCCAAGTTGTTCAATGATTGAGCTCACAAACTCATTGTCGCTGCCAGTGATGACTAAATCATCTACATATACCAACAAGAAGCATAAAACAGATGCAGATTTATAGATGAATAGAGAGCTGTCAGCCTTGGAATTTTCAAACCCAAACTCCATAATTTTTGTCTTTAAAGCCAAGTACCATTCCCTTGGAGCTTGTTTAAGACCATAAATGGTCTTCTGTAGCCTGCAAACATGATTAGGTTTTGACAAATCTTTGAAACCAGGGGGTTGAATCATATACACAGTTTCATTCAATTTTCCATGCAAAAATGCATTGTTAACATCCAGTTGTCGCAAGGACCACCCATGCATCACAGAAATGGTCAGAACAGTCCGTATTGTTGCGGGTTTTACAACCGGACTAAATGTCTCATTGTAATCCAACCCAGGTCGTTGATTGAAACCTTTGGCGACAAGTCTCGCTTTAAACCGATCAACAGACCCATCTGATTTTCTTTTGACTCTAAACACCCATTTGCAACCCTCTGGTTGACAATGAGGGCGTGGGGAAACCAAGTCCCACGTGTGATGTCTCATTAGTGCCGTTAACTCATCAGACATGGCACTCCTCCATTTTGGATCACGGATGGCTTGACTCACACAAGTTGGTTCAAGGATGGGGTGTTTTGAGACCGAATGGAATTGCTTTGGTTTGTAGATATTGTTCATCGAGCGTGTGGTCATAGAATGGGTACGAGATGTGTCATGGGCTGATTGATTATCAACGGGCTGGAGAGAGTCGGATTGATAGGGTTGCATTTGAGGCGGAAGTCGATGAGAGGAGGCGATGTTGAAGGTGCTGTGGAAGCAGGTGCACCGTCCATTCGCATTGGTGGTGGTTGCGGCATTTGAAGTGGCGCGATGGGCAACGACAAGGCAGAGAAGTTTTCGAGGGGAGCTGCAAGTGAAGAAGAAAAAGGCTTTTGTTTTTCATGAAAAAGCACATGCCGTGAGAGATAAATTTTCTTTGTTTGCAAGTCCATGCACCGATACGCACTCTAAGTTTGAGAGTAGCCCAAAAAAATACAGGGGCTTGCTTTGGGCTGAAGTTTGTGAGTATTGTAAGGCCGGGTTAGGGGAAAACACAAACAACCAAATTGCCTTAATTTGAGATAATTTGGTGGTTGATTGAATAAACTTTCAAAGGGAGATTTATTATTTAAGAGAGGGGTTGGTTGACGATTTATGAGGTAAGCAGCTGTTTGAAAAGCATGAGGCCAATATGAGAGTGGTAAGTCAGCATCCGTTAAAAGAGTGAGTCCCGTTTCAACAAGATGACGATGACAAATCCCTCACGTTGAGATTGCTCTAATTGATCATCCCATCTCTGATGATGATCTCACTCTCTACATTCTCAACGGCTTGGGACCTGCTTTTCGTGAGATTGCCGCCCCGATCCGTGCCCGTGACAAATCCCTCACGTTTGAGGAGCTTCATGATTTGCTCGTAAGCCATGAGGTGTATTCAAACTGATTACGTTACTGGAGAACCCCTCTCTAACGAGAACCCGATCCCCAATTCCCAAAACCCAATCTCCACTCCACCCTCTCCCACTGAAATGCCCTTGATTGCTCTCAACATCTTTGCCCAGATCAACGAAAAACTCACTCCTTCCACCTTCCCTCAATGGCGTGCACAGTTTGAGGCTCTTCTTATGGGCTATAATCTTCTCGATTACGTTACTGGAGATAATCCATGCCCCTCAACCAACACCACCCCTGACTCCATCCTTCAAAAATCTCACTGGGTCAGGCAGGATAAACTCATCCTTAGCGCTCTTATGGCTTCCACCATCCCTACAATTACTCCTTTCATCTCAACTGCCAAAACTTCAAAAGGAGCATGGGCCAAATTAAATACTATGTATGCCAGCAAGTCACGCACTAGAGCTATGCAACTCAAAGAGGATCTTACGCTGATTCAACGGGAAAATAAAATAGTTTAGGAGTACCTTCATACCGTGAAGTCTCTTGCAGATGAGATTAATCTAATACCATGATGAAGTTTGAATATTGACAGTATATTGATAAAACTGATTATAATATTTCTCACACTTTACAAACGAATACAGTGCTAAATATATACAGATAATTTAAGAATTATTCTAGGAAAGCTAGCTATAATTGTGGCTGTGAAGATTGTAACCGTTGTGAGCCTTGATTCTTGGCTGACTCTTGGCTATTAGTCCAACTGTTGTCCTTGATTCTTGGCTGTTCTTCTGTGATTAGATTTGGTCCGTGAGCTGTAGCATGATTTGCAGAATGGTCTCTAATAGATTCAACATCAGGGAATTGCTAGCATACCAAGGTTGCAGAGAGCTTTTTTTTTTTTAAACATTTTTATTGAAATCTTCTAAATAATTTGTTGTCTTACTTTATGTTAAAAACCTGGTTCCTGCCATATATATATGAAAAGTTTGCCTGAATTTTGTTTGGGCTGCTTCTTGCAATGTCTGTCGGTTATGTTTTCACTTTTTCCCTAATTTCTTTGTCTAATGTGATTGAGGAAGTATCTATTCTAGACTGTTTAGTGTGCCTTTATGATTGATCATAACTGGTCACTCAGTGAAATAAAAATTATTAACTTATCACACTAACTAATTAACTGACAACAAAGTTTTTTTCTTCTTTCTTTTAGGATCTTAACATACATGGCCGGGTATATTTGAATGAACAAGGTATTAATGCACAGGTATATTTTTCCTTTTTACAATCATATCTATCAAAGTTCATGTAGCTTTCTTCTTCCTCTTCTTTTTGTGATAGCTGGCGTCCATAATCCTTGATGTGCAATGTTGGGTCACACTAGTCATGTGGATGTGCATACGTTTGCTTGTGTTTCCATGGGTGCATTGTGTCTCCATTTTGTTCATAATGCTGTGGAACTTTGCCTGCATTGGTGAATCATCTTGTTACTTGCATCATGAATATGATTCCTCTATCTTTCTCTTTTTCACCCATTGCAATGATTGATCACAAGTGATTGTGTTGGACTCATTTATTTTCTTCGGTTAATTAGAAGACAAGCCACAGGATGGTAGTACTCTAAGCCTATGAATGTTCGGAAATACTTTCATTTTGGAAATGAGATAAGTATATGTGTTATTAGGTCAATTTTCTTCCAAAAGGAATTTGATTTGGGCTAACCAAGTGCATGCTACAGTTACCATGTTTGTATGCTACTTATTATTGGAGTTTAAGCTTAAGCAAAGGTAACATTAGAACTCATCGAGTCAGGTGGCAACTTAACTGGTCCCCAAAGAGTATGATTTAATATGGGCTTTTGTATTTGTATGAGTCCTCATATTGCTTGATTTATGACTGAATTATGCTACACTCTTTTCCGTTCGATAAATGAAAACTTCAACTTTTTATTTTGGCCCTTAGGCTCTATCTGTTTTTTGAAGCAAATCTTGCTAGGAACTAGTTTTTATGAAAATTTGTGGAACTGATGTACTTCTTTCCTGTATACGTAATTCTAAATCACCATGTTAGTGTTAACCTCAGAGCAGGGTGGGCCATAATGGATAAAGTTGATGGTTATTTATCTCTGTGACTTATTAATCCTTTGCACATCTGCCTTAATTTCCTTTGATTTGCTTCATCTTTCTGCAGTACAGTGGGCCATCAAAAGATGCTCTTGCCTATGTAGAATGGTTAAAAAAAGATGAACGATTTTCTGATATACTAGTTCAGATATCTCCAGCTTTAAATGGGCATGCCTTTCCAAAACTGAAGCTGCGGTATAAGCCTTCACTTGTACAGGCAAGCTATATATTTGTGCATGTTTCTGTTTGTTATTCAAACATCATGTTATTCTGTACAGACTATCTTCCTTCACTGATCATTTATTTATCTAGTATTGCCACCCTCAATTTGTTGATTTGCCATTCTGCTATGTAATTTGTATGGTCCTTATGAACTATATTATACATTGATTGTTTTCGTGATGATAGCACACTTTGTTTCTTGAGTCAATGACGCTCTCTTATGAAATATTTTAATCTAGATTTTCGGTGTATTTTTATTTCTAATTCGTAATAATTTTTTGTGTATTCTCCTTCATATGAATTTTTTTTTTCTTTACCTGTAAAAGATTTTTCAGCAATACATATATAATTCACAGCTTCTACCCACTTTTAAAGTTCAAACTCTTTTAGTGTTGTGTGTATGATATACATGCATGTGTATGTGTTTGGTGTTTTAACTAGTAATTGATTTATTGTCTGCAGTTGGAAGGAGGTAGTTCACATCTTCCTTTGCTTGACCCCTCAATGGGTGCAACACCACTAGCACCATCGGCATGGAGAAAGAGATTGGAAGCAGTAAAAGGCAGTGACGAAGCATCAAATTCAAATCTTAATACCAACTTGATTCTATTGGATGTGAGAAATGGTATTAAATCTAGTGCTGTATGTTTTCGCATGTATCGTATTTGTTGGGAGTTAGCCGTATGTTTCAAATTTGTCAAATAGCCTCTGAAATTTGTAAAACTTTAGCTATAGGTTGAGAGGTGAACTATAGTAGACCTAGCAATATGAAATGTTATAAACCAGGATGGTATGCTTTAGGAAAGACATCGTTGAAATGCACATTGCATCAGCTGGATGATGCTATTCCTGTTTCCCTTAAGTGCTGTAGTTTGCACCATTTGGGGAAGCAATCACACCCTAAACCACTAAAAACCAGATATCCTGTCTTCTTTTCTTCCCTATTTCTTCCTCTTTTCTCTCTATTCTTTTCTCTTGCTCTCTTTTTCCGCACATTCTTGTTTCTTTCACCTTCCTGCTAGAAAGATTGAAGATGTTGTAATCACTTTTAATCAGGTTATGAATGGGATATTGGTCATTTTGAGGGTGCAAGACGACCTGATGTGGACTGCTTTAGGAGCACTTCATTTGGGCAGTCTCAAAGTGAGGTATGGTCAATCTTTATATGCTAGGGGTTACTGCCGGCATTTCTGAACTTTGTTTAAGAACTTGTAAAATTCAGTTGTGTTGCAGGGTGCATTGTTCTATACTGGCATCTATAAGGTTAACTTATAAAATTAACAAAAGCATGATATGCAGACTTTTATGATATAGTTTATCTTACCAGTAGAGCTATGCAATAATTGCACTTTTATTGGAAGACATATTATATTGTGCATCCTTTGGGCCATCTTAGAAAATTTTCACTTTCTGGTTATTCAGTTATGGTTATGATTATATTTACACAGTCACTATGTTCCTTTTTTCCAGGCTCTTGCTTCAGATCCTTTAGCGAATGTTGATAAAGAAAAGACAGACATTTTAATGTATTGTACAGGAGGTATCCGCTGTGATGTATATTCTACTATCCTAAGGTAGTTCACTGTTTTCATTTTTCCTTGTCATTATAATATCATGTTTGATGTTAAAGGTGTTATATCAATCTGGATATACTTTTCAATTAGATTGATTCCTTCTGTTGCATAGAGCTCTTATAAGAGTTGTCGAAGAGGCACAAGTAGTTTTCTGTTTAAAGTTATTAAGGGATACACAGGAATATATTTAGTTTTTTTTCGGTTCTTCCAATTTACTCTGACAATATAGCACTACAAGCTTAATTTTCTTCCCTTTTACGAAGTGTTCAATTTTTTTTGGCAGACAAAGGGGTTTCCGAAATTTGTACACCTTGAAGGGAGGTGTTTCTCACTATCTTAAGAATGAAGGTCCTGTAGAGTGGGTTGGGAATTTGTTTGTGTTTGATTCCCGTCTTTCTCTCCCACCTGGAACCTACAAGCCTGAAGCTACGACTGAAGCAAACAAGACTGGACAAGTTTCTGAAAACCCATTTGCTATGTGCTATATATGTGATTCACAAATTTCTGAGTTAAGGCATCGAAACTGTGCAAATATTGATTGCAACCTACTCTTTCTGTAAGTCACTTTTCTTTCTTTCCTCTTTTATCTGTAGTTTCTGTATCTTTCATAACTGGGCTCTGAAGAGCCAGTTCATGGTAGATGCATAGGTCTCTGGAGTTTCAATTTTTTTTAATGATCTTGATTGTGGGAACTGCAAATTTGTGATCAAATGAACACCTATTGGGTTTACCTTGCTCACATCCCCTGAAACTACATCCTGATTATGCTCTTTCAAAATACCTCTTAGTATTTTTGTTGTTTTATGATAGAACACCACCAGCACAAAGGTCAGTCACTCATGTTTACAGGACAAGGAAGAAAGGGGATAATTAGTTAGTAGGCCTTTTGGGGGAAGTTGTTAGCACATAGCCACGTGCAGTAACAAATTAGAAAAGTTTGATTAGTGGGATATATATATAGTTGGGTATACGATTTGTAGGGCAGAGAATATTTTAGAAAAGGGATTTAGTGGGGAGGTACCTAGCGCCTCGAACAGCTACCGTTATCTTAATTTGCTTTCCTTTACATTCTGTTCTTTGTTCTTAATTCTGTTATACTGTCAATGTTTCTGGGTTGTATTCAATATAGAGGGATTCAGAGTATATTCAGATTATGTTGTGTGTTGCTTAATATTTGGGTTGAGTTTGTATGGGTTCCTATCATTATATCTAAATTTCGTCATTGGAGAACTGAAAATCCTTAAAAAGAAAAGGTCATGTATGAAATAGAAGACCAAAGACTCAAATTGCTTTCTCTTCAAATTTCTGTTATCACTTTGCACAATGGCACTCATCTTCTACTGTTTATCTTTTGGGTTAAATGTTCTTACTTGGTATTTATTATAAATGCAGTCACTGCCTCTTCCCCTTATTACATTATGTTAGTGAATTAAAATGAAGATGACTTTGAAACCAGCTGTTTTTATGTGTCTCGTTCAGATGCTGTTCTGACTGCGTGAAGACTTTGCGAGGATGTTGCTGTAGAAATTGCACTACTGCCCCTCGACTTAGACCAGTTCTTCCTGGACATGAAAGATACCAAAAATGGCATATATATCGAGATTCAGAACTGCAAACAAGCTGACAATCTGACCATTTCTTTATGCAATATAGCAAGTGGATAAATTTTTCGGTGTTCATCCGGTGAGGATCTACTAACTGGGATAATGCAACCTGTGGTTATTACTGATTTTCAAAATTTATGTTTCTAGCAAGATGCTGACATGATGAGGAAATAGCATGATCTGCATTGCGTATTTGGCTCTCTGCACCTCCATATTCTGGTATATGCAAAAAAAAAAAAATTATGGGAACAAAAATGCACAAGTAAATGTAAGATCTAGGCCAGACTGTTATATAGTAGCTTGTAATTTGTAGGCGCCCAGATAAAATACTGAGCTTGTAGTTTTGACTACGTATCTGAAGATGAAAAGATTTCTTTTGACTTCCAATTGCCTTCTGATACCTTTCGCTCATACTTTTTTTGGTAGTTTTCATAGCCATTTTCATCTAAAAGTAATTGCTTTTTTGGGTTTAAATCAAGGGGTTAACTTCAAGGCTATTTTTATCTAAGTGTTAAGAAAATGAAGCAACTTAGAATAAGAAGAACAATAGGATAGATATGAAGAAGAACATCAACTCTCCTTTCCTTCTACCAAAAAGAGAAAGCATAGAAAGGCAGGAGTTGTTTCACTGTTTTCTTTTAAAAACCAACCTTAAATTCGACAGCTAAGCCTAAGATGGATAGAAAGAAGAGAGCAAAGATTGGAATTGATGCGAAATGAGAAATACGTGAATGTTGTTACTGGCGATGAGTTTTGTTCCGTCTTTGATAACTCAAAGAAGAAGAGCTATAATATGTTCATTGTGGTGGTTGGTGTGGAAAGAGGAGGCGGACAGACCGACTCAGAAGGAGAATGGAGGATGAGACTGCTGTGAAGACAGTAATTCAATATGCATTTGTAAAAGTTGATACTTTAAATATGCTTAAGGTATTATGATATTATACTAGTGACACGGGATAATAATGATATTTTACATGTACTGTAGTTATATGATATTCTACCAAAGACGGTTTATTTTCTTATACTCTCGACTGGTGCCTAAATGTATTGTACGTTTGTAATTTTACTTGCATTGGTTGACTTATATGATATTTTACTTGAAAGTTGGATTTATATGATATTTGACCTGTTATTGTGAAGTACTATGATGTTTTACCTGTAACCGAGGATGTATATGATTTCTTACCTGCAATTATGGACTATCGAAATATTTGACCTAGGACTATGAACTCATATGATAGTTTATCGACAATGAGTAAGATTCTATTTAACTACAAAAAGTAAAATAAAAAATAAAAAATGAAAAACAAAATAAGCTGAAACGACCCGATATCTTGCTTCTGTCCTCGGGTTCATGGGCTGCGAATGGAAGATTCAGAACAGGATTTGCCCAAAAACGCAAAGAAATTTACGAAGAAGAAGTACGGAAGAGAACAAGATGAACGAGAACATCAACTGTCCTCTCATTCTGCCGCGAAGAGAAAGCGTAGAAAGGCGCGAGTTGTTTCTCGGTTTTTTCATAAACAACCCTCGAATTCGGCGTCTAAGACCAATAAAAAGAAGAAAACAAAGAGTGGGATTGTTGGGGAAGACGTGAATTTTGTATCTGGAGATGGGATTTGTTCCGTCCTTGATAACTCAAAGAAGAAGAAGAGGATTAATGATAATAATCTTTGCGGTGATTGGTGTGGAAAGAGGAGGAGAACAGAGCGACCCAGACGGCGGAAAACGGCGGAGGTGACGGTGGTGAAGACTGAGAGTAATTTAAGTGATGCTCCAAGTCTTGATGGCGTGCTTTCACAGTTCATTTACCAGGGGATTTGTATTAACGATGAAACTAAAACCATGGAGAAGAATGAGAACGAGAATGAGGATGAGGATGAGAACAAAGCTTTTTTAGAAGATTCTTTGCCTCCAATTTATGGAAGCTTGGGAGAAGAAGAAGTTGAAAAGAGTTGTTTGAAAATAGCAAGAGAGAGTAGTCTACAACAGGTAGAAGTGAGAAAGGTTTCACCTTACTTTATGAATGGCTGTAAAGCTTCAAAAGTGAAGGCGAAACGCAGAAAGGTTTCTCCTTACTTTAAAAAGGCGGTAACACCTGATAATGGTTGTTGTGATTATCAGAAGTTTGATGAGGCTTATGAAAGAAAAAGTTTGGATAATGCTTGGAAGCCTCCCCGTTCGGAACATGGTCTTTTACAAGAGGATCATTATCATGACCCTTGGAGGGTCTTGGTTATTTGTATGCTTCTCAACCGCACGTCTGGTACGCAGGTATAGTGTTATTGTTTCTTTTACATCGTGTTCTTAGTTTAGTTCAGTTTCTTATTGAGGTGAAATTTTGCTTTACAAGTGAGCTGTTTATATTTAACTCTTGTGACTTTAGTTGGTAGATATAAGTTATTCGGCAGAAACATATAGGTTTCTAACAAGCTTTTCTGGTCAACTTGGCACTTATATTAGAAATTATAGTGTTTCAAAGAAGTTTCCTGTTTCTCTTTACTCTGCTTAGGAAATGAAAATTCTCTATACTGGTGGGTATTTTGTATGAACCAAGAAGTTAACTTTAATATAAATTTTAGTTTGTTTAGATAATGGATGGCTTTTCTTCACTTGATTATATTAGGTTGGGTATTTATATGGCAAATGTCAAGCATGTATCCATCATTTTCACTAAATTATCCTGCATATTATAGTTGAGACAATTATGAAGATCCTGACGTATTGGGATTAGGCTTGTTTGCTAATGTTTACTCTCTTTTTTGAGACATCTGTTGCATTTGAAATGAATCTCTGTTGTGGCTTCTACACACTTGAGTGTAGTTATATTTTGAATTTATTCCTCATCCTTCCCAGTGGAGACCTATTAATTAAGCCTTGCTACATGACGGGAGGTTGCTTTCAGTTCTCATAAACTCCCCTTCCGAATTGTGAGTGGGATTTGATCCCAGCTCACTTGTTAAATAGTGAGGACTTTATTGAGTTAACTAGGTGTCACCTTTGATTGTGGGAATTTAAATTGTATAGCCAGTGGAATAGATTTTGCCAGCCTGCAGATCTTGGTCAACATGTATTTCAAACCCCTACCATCTCACTTTTCATTTATTTATGGTGAAGGAATATATGCTGTGAGGTACAATTTGGTGATTGATTGTTGTCTTTGAAGAAAATGGGGAAAAGAATTGTTTTGGAGTATTTGATAATATTGTAAAATATTTTGTCCTTAATATAGTTGGACACTTATATTGAAGGATAAATTTTATTACCTTTGTACGGCCACTGTTTCTTGCTAGGCCAGAGTTACCAGGAATCAGGAAATATTTATGATAGATTCAAAAAAAGTAAAGAAAGTTATTTTATGTCTATCTCAAGTTTTTCCCCCTGGTTGAGTCGTGGTCATAAAATTATGTTTTTAGCATCAATTTTATACCATCATGGGCAAGATCATATATTCTTCAAGAAATAATTTGGATTTGATGACTTTGTATAGAACCAGAAGAATGGGGTAGCTCTTCACATTCACTATTTAGAGAAGGAATTCTAGCCAGTTCTGTATGTCAAAGGGGGCAGTATTGCTACTGTTTTTTAAAGTTAAATTCTGCATTTTTGGCTGTAGGTTAAACAGTATGGGCTGCTTGTGTTAGACTTTTCTTCTGACTGATAAGTAAGGTTTTATAACCATATGAACTTTTATGCTTTTTTTTTGGCCATATGAACATATTCTTTTAGTTCCAAACAAAATATGGATAGACTCCTGCATAATATAGTCAATACCATTAAAGAAGTATAAGATCTTATTGCAGGCTAGAAGAGTCATATCAGAACTTTTCACTCTGTGTCCTGATGCAAAGACTGCAACCGAGGTTGACCCTGAGGATATCGAAAAGATCATTCAAACTCTAGGTCTTCAAAAGAAGAGGGCAATGATGATACAACGTTTCTCTCAGGAGTATTTGTGGGAGGAGTGGACACATGTAACTCAGCTTCACGGTGTTGGAAAGTAAGTAGGCAGCTCTTCTCTCTCACTTGATCCAAATTTATTTGTGCCTAGATCTTGTTCAAGATACCTAAATTCATCTCATTGGAAACTCATATTTCGCTACCACCTTTGATTGGCCAGGTATGCAGCCGATGCATACGCAATTTTCTGTACAGGGAAGTGGGATCGGGTGAGACCTACTGATCACATGTTAAATTATTACTGGGATTTTCTTCATAGTATCAAAAGTTCATTGTAGTATTTGTTTCTATCTGTGTAACGGATTCATTGGACTATTGATGAGAAACATGTATATAATATTATATTTATCAGAAGAAAAAAAGAAAAGAATTTTGGGTTAGCACATCTCTCCTAGAATTCACATGTGGTTTGGTTAACTAGTGTAAACTGCCATTTAAGTATATATACAATAGAACTACAGGGAATTCCTATCTTTTAAGCATTACAAGATGGCTTCAGTTGGTCTCAAGATGAAAGCTCCTTTTTTTAATGCAAAATTCAAAGACCAAGTAAATATAGTCCATAAGAAATGAAATTTAACATGTTCTAAGCATCTGTAAGATGCCTAGTAAAGAGAGTGAAAATTAGCATTACTTCATCAAACTTTCTCACAGTACACTCAAACAAGTGGCTACTGTTAATCTACAATTACATACAACCTCATTTGCTGTAAATAAGAGAATATGACACAAGTGATGCCAACAAAAGAAAGGACCATTCAGGCCACCATTTGAGGTGGTCTTGCAGACTTGCACGGGTTAATCAAGCTGCGAATACCTTTTGAATAGTTTTCGATTGTTCTTGATTCTCCCGAGGTATAGCAAGGATCCCATTACAAACTGCAGTATGTAACTCCAACATCTCTGTAACTCGTTTTATGTAACTCTTCTTTCTGATCACGTATGACGTAACCCCTCACTCTGTACATGTAATCTGTCGTTCACTCGTAAATTCCCTTTCTTCTTTGTGAATATTTCTGTAAGATGCTAGTGTGCCGCATGCCTATTCGACTGACTTAAAACTTCCTAAAAGAAAGCTGGAGCTCATAACTGTAATCCTGCCAACGCTTTTCTATAATCTGCTGTTTGAACAATTGATTTCACGATGTAGTAAAATTCGCAAGTGAACTAACAAACATGATAGTGAGTTCAATTAAAATACTTAACCAAACTGCAAAGCTCACTATGTTCATCATAATGTTTTTCTTTTCAATTCACTAAAAATGCTTTTTGGGAAGGAGAGAGCCAGTGAGTGGCAACTGGTTCTTAAGGGTATTAAAAAACAACCTTCTATGTGCTGTCAGAGGTATGGAAGTCCGTAAGCAAACCCTTTAAAAGCACTTTATAGTGTGTTATTAAAACATATAGAAGTGCTTTCTGAAATGCCACTTGATAGGATCTATCTCGGAAGCAATTTTTAGCAACAGAAGCCCTTGAAGCGATTCGTAATCACTTGTTCCTTCAATAGCCCCCCAAACGTTCTTTTAAGAGTAATTTTTGCAATTCAATCTTTAACCTTTAACGAGTTTAATTTCTTATAGTTGTTAATTTTCGAGTAATACTATACATAAAAATTGTGAATACGAAACTAATATGAGATTATTCTTTTCCTAACACATCATTCATCTCTGCTTATCGAATTTGGTAATCCTTCCCACCTTTATTAATGCATAGGGGTTATTTGCATTGATTCAGCTTTTAAGTGGTAGCAACAAATAATGGCGAACACTTCATCAGTCAACAATAATGCAAATGCCATCTTCATCCAAACTTGAAATTTCAGTGATGCTGTTTCTACATTGCCCCACAACCCACTTGTCATTGTCTTCAATAAGAATGAAAGTGAACCAGTGAAAATTCACTAAGTGAAATATGAGTCAGATTCATGTTTGGGTTGTGGTTACATTTATGTTGATGTTCATGATATTTCCATCTTCTCAATGATGCATTGCTCAGAATAAAGCAAAGTCAGAATTATACCAAGTAAATATGGCCCATGAGAAATGAAATTAACAAAGTGAAAACTAGCTCACATTTGATTGGTTCAATGAAAAGGGCACAAAAGAGAAAATGGGGAAAACCTTAAATCAGGAAATGCAGACACAAAAGATCCCAAGAAAAGAGAGAACTGTTCAGGCCACCGGCCTTGTTGGTCTTCCACGGGTTTTTCAAGGGCAAAACCATTGCAGTGAAACAAAATCAAAACGTAGAAGATTTCTGGTGGGAGGAATGTGAATGTGGTTAGCTAAGGCTAGGCATGCTGTGAGAATGAGGAAATCCCTTACGAACCTCAGAGACTACCTCCTCCAACCGTTTCATTTTTTCTTCAAGTCTGTTGATCCGATCTTTTTCTTCCTCTTTACTCTGAGCTGCAGCATGTAACCCCTCTATCTCTTCACGTAACTCTTCAGTCTCTTCATGTAACTCATCAGCCTCATCACGTAATCCATCATTCTCTTCACGTAACTGATCGATCTCTTCACGCAACTCCTCATTCTCTTCACGTAAACCCTCATTGGTTTCACGTAACTCCTCCATCTCTTCATGTGATGCAGCTGCACAGTGTTTGTTATGGAACAGCTTCTCCTGATTGGATTACTCTCCAGTAAGCCTCCTCTTTCTAATAAAAATTATAGACAGGATAACATAGTTACAATTAAAGCTCAACTTTAGAAGAACATACCCACTGTCCTCCATAACGTAAAGAGGATTTTAATCCTGCTCTATGATCATACGGAAGTTGTGCTCGAGCGTTAGAGTCCTTTCTAGGTCTCCTCTGTACATAAGAAACAGAAAAGTTAGCACACAAACATGACAAACAAAATTAGAGAAAAAAGAAGCATTTACCTCAAAGTACTTATTTTCAAAGAATGTGCACAGCCCATCCCAATCATCCTTTGTGACATTTCTGTATGGATGCTGGCGTGCCTCCTCTGTTGACTTAAACTTCTTAAAATACTGATGGAGCTCATATCTATAGTCCTTCCAACTTTTTTCCATTAACTGATCTACACTCATGTTAACTTTGCTATACATGTTTTCATCCATGTTTTACTTCCCGGTTATAAGGTTTAAAGTATAAACAAGATCAAACCTTATGATTTGATTTGAAACAAAATGGTACTAGCACAGCACTTTACATCCAAGTTCTGCCATTTGAACATAGTAAAACACACAGTGAACAAATAAACCCAATAGATAAGCTAATTAAAATAATTAACCAAACTGAAAAGCCAAATATTTTGATCATAATTTTTCTTTTCAATGCATCACAAAACTCTTAATACATCAAAAACTTAAATAAGCCACACTGGCTCAACTAATAGAGTGTAGGAAGTGATTTTAGCACCATAAAAACTGCTTTCTTAAAATTAAAGTCTTTTGTGTCTATTTCACAGTGTTTCACTAAGACAGATAAAAGGGCTCTTGCAATTTAGAACAACGAAAGCACTTGAAGCTCCCTTTTACTCGAAAGGGCTAACTACAATAACACTCCCAAACATACTTTAAAAAGTGAGTTATGGAGTGCGTTTATAGTTTGAACTTGGAAGTACAAATTACCTATTTTCACAAAAAAGCGCTTTTCGAACTCATTTGATGTTATCTTATAAAAGAAGTTAACGTCTATTTCAACTAAACACTACCATACCAACAAAAGTGGTTTGTGCTTATTTTTTTAGTGTTTCACCAAGATAAATAAAATTGCTTTCTGTAATGCTTCAAGGAGAGACCCTTGATGGGTTCTACTTTCAAAAGCAATTTTTCAGTAACAAAAGCACTTGGAATTGCGCTTCTACTTGAAAACACTTCCTACCAAAGCCCCACAAAAATACACTCAAAGTGAATTACGAAGTGCTTTTGTAAAGAAAAAACACTTCTGAGAATAAACACCACTACATAAATAAAATAACCGGTTTACCAAACATCCCAAATACACCCTAATCCACCCTCGATGCCTTCAAGACCTCAATATCATCAAGAATATCACAAAAAATAAAAACAATCAAAGAAACAAAACAAACTCACTTAAACTAACAAAAGACAAAAACCCAATTCAATTCATAGTCAATATAGATCAACTGACGACAACAAAGAAATATAAATTACAAACAAAAAAAAAAAAAAAAACGAAAACCCACAAAAGGCTGATGGAATTAAAAGAAACCCACATGAAGAAATCAGAAATTGAAGTCAAAGAGATAAAGCTTACCAGAAGGCAGGAAGTAAAGGGAAAGATATGTCGCGAAACTGAAGAGAAATCAGGGTAAGAGGGTAAAGTGAGCTGGAGCGAGAGAAGAGAGAGCTGAGAAAAAAAAGAGATGAAATTAGAATTAGGGATTGTGATAAATAAACATGGACGATCTTTAGCGACTACTGAGAGAGGTGGCTTTAGCGCCAGAAGCCAGTGGCTGACAGACTCATTGGATTTGGGACTGTATATATATATGGGCAGCATTCCCGCCTTTCTTATATTATATATTATATTAAGAGTTAAAAACACATTTAACATATTTATGAAAATTTTAAAATAATAATTTTATTTATCGAAAATAAATTATTAGTAAGTCGTTAAAAATTATAATACTCTAAAATGTTTTATATTGTTTATCTTATATTATATACAGTATATTTTAGTGCAAAGACTTAATACTATAGCAATATTAGAAATTCCGATTACTAATCACATTTGGGGGAAATTCAAAATAAAACCATTATTATTATTATTATTAGCTTGTGATATTTTTACCAAACTTTTCAACAGGTCCCATTCTCCTGTTATTGCCTGAAGTGTAATTCCACTTCAATTACTCAACTCAACATAAGCCCAAATTGATATCAATTGGGTTAACACAATTTCATCCAATATCAATTCTAATTCATCCCGTACTTCCAATATCTCATTATCAATATGATAGATGGAGACTTTGATCAAAATCAACTTCTCCCTCAATTGATCGAGTATCGCTTCTCATCTGGGAATTCCGAAGCTTTTGGCCTACTTTAAAAGAAGAAAATTATGTAGATAACTCCATAAACTAACACAATCTAGAGCAATATAAACCATTTATGCAATTTCAATGATCATAAGTGACTCTCAATGGTCCAAAATTAGGTCAAATTTATGGAGTCATAGTCGCCTAAAAAATTTGGTAGTAGGAAAAACCCGGAGATATAAAAATTCAAACTGCAAGATAGTTCAAGACGAAAGTGTTTCAAGACAGCATCTTACATGATATTCAAACTGCAAGTACAATATTTTATTCATAATACACAAATTTACACTATGACAGTGGCCTGCATACAAGCAAAGTTTGAAGAAAGATAGGAACTTAAAACTTGATGGCAATTCGAATTCAAAGGGAGTTATGATAACTTCTCTCAAAGTATCTCAAAATAAATTATGGAGAATGACAAACAAGTGCCACTAAATATTTTTAATAATCTGCTAGCGACAAATAGCATTACTCTTTGTTAGTGAGATTTGCAGTAAATGCATCTGGGTTTACTTGGTTCTTTGTGTAGAAGAGAAAGAAGAAAAGATGGAGTTCTAGGAAAACCTGGAATCAAGAAATGGAGATACAGTAGATCCCAACAAAAGTGAGAGTTGTGGGCTATCAATAGTGGTGGTCTTTCATGCAGCAAAAGCAAACCATTGCAGGTCCTTGTTGGTGCGAGAAAATTGATTTATAGAATAGGAAAAATAAGAAAACGAGTAAAGGAAAAAGAAAGTACACAGATTAAAGTTCAAATAGTGTGTCAGATAGGCTGTTACGAGGAATATGCAAGTCTCTTGATGCCATATATCAAGAACAATTAGAAGTGGATCTGTGGCTAATTAAGGCCAGGCATGTTAGAAGAGGATCCAGGATCAGATACTTGGTTTTCGTTTTCATGTCCAGCGAAGATTCAATCCTCCAACTGCCTCAATTTGTCTTCTCGATTCCAAACTTTTGCTTTTTGATCCAGAGCAACATTGTCTCTCTGAAGACATGCCATATATCAAGAACAATTGGAAGTGGATCTGTGGCTAATTAAGGCCAGGCATGTTAGAAGAGGATCCAGGATTAGATACGTTGTTTTCGTTTTCATGTCCAGCGAAGATTCGTTCCTCCAACTGCCTCAATCGTTCTTCTCGATTCCAAACTTTTGCTTCTTGATCCAGAGTAACATTGTCTCATTGAAGACCCACTCCTCTAACCGCCTCAATTGTTCTTGCTGATCCTGCAGGACAGATTGATCATATCTGCACCTGCCAATTGATTATTAACCATTGCTCGTCCATCTCTTTGTGCAACTCCTCTGTCGGTGGATTTGATGCAGCTGGAAGATGTGTGATATGAAATAGCTCCTCCTGAATGACTCTCTCCAGTTAGTTTTCTCTATATAATAACAAAATTATCCCCTACTAATTAAAATTCAACTTTTAAATACCATACCTCATCATCGTCATCATCATCATTGTGGCATAAAGAGGATTTTAACCATGCCCAATGTTTATATGGGAGCTGTGCTTGAGAAACAGGGTCCTTCTTAGGCTGCTTCTGCACATCAGAAATATAAAAGTTAACATTTGAATGAAAAATAAACAAACAAAAAAACAAATAACTATTCACCTCAGAGTACTTATTTTCAAAGAACATGCATAACCAACTCCAATCTTCTTGTGTGACATGTCCATAGGGATACTGGCGTTCCTCTTCTGTCGACTTGAACCCTTTAAAACACTGATAGAGCTCATATTTATAATCCTTCCAATTCGTTTCCATCAAATTATCTGCATACATACTGTTGATGCGCGATTTTAACACCAACTAATCGACACGTGCGTATCGTTGATTGGTCAAGAGACACACGTGATTATGGATCGAATGTAGAATAAATACAATGAGAGCTTTTTAAAGTGGTTCGAATGCTAAGGTAGCAAGTCCTACGTCCACTGATTTATATTAGAATAGTGGGTCAGGTCGCAATAGAGGACTGACTTACAAATGATTAGGAAAAATAAATACAAAGTTTACTAGAGAGAGAGAGAGAGAGGGTTTCAATGTAAAAATAGCCGAATCCCCTTAATGAAGGGGTCTTCCTCTTTTTATAACGAGATGAATGCAAGTAATCATCATTAAATCCATGGGTTGGTGTGAATGTCAGGACATAATCCGGCTTTACGTCACATTGCCCATGTCTCATGCTGATTTCACGCGATTTGGAGCAGGGAAATGAACACGTGGGAGCTCCATGGCCCGTAGGTCGACGCAGGCGCTTACTGCTCGACGGGAGCAGGTCACACTTCATCACGTGACTTCCCACGTCAGCCCTTGATTTCCCAGGCATAACAGAAGTCCCCTAGTTTTTAAGGTTTGAGGATCGAACCTTGGAAACTAAGTCATGCCGCGATTGGAGGTTCTGGTAATTTTGACCTGAATGGAAGAAGCTCGGGACAAGGCCTTTTGCGAACACGACCTTGCGCAATCTTTTCCCAAACGACCTGACAATCATCATCTTAGCGACCTGGATTCATCAGGCGTTTCTTACCGTGCCTTAGGTTGGAGATTCAATGGGCCTGTTTCTGCGCTGTCAGGCGCTCTGCACGTGTTAAAGCGTCTGGCAGGCGCATTAAATGCATTGTGTGCTGACCCGGTGTTGTTTTGACAACATTAATTGCACAACACACTCGAAACGACAACCCTCATCACAACATTGAATGTAGAGAGAGAGAGAAGGCTGTCGTTTCGATTCCAAGGGGTGGTAACCGTCGGTTTGTAGTCCATATAAAAGCCCAAATTCTTCAGATGATGCCACCAGAATCCCTTCTGCCTCGAGCGAAAAATCTTTGCAAACCGGAAGTTCTTCTTTTCCAATTGGCATCTCTCCGATATCCGAAATAAGGTCCGTCCTCGATCACGCGCCCTAGAAGGTAAGGTCTTTTTCTTTCTTCTCCCTTTTTTTTTTTTCTAGGGGGCAACGGCGTAGGGTCTCCTGGTGTTTCATCAGAGACGCGACGCTGGCATCGGATTCGAGCCGTGGATGGCAGCTCGAGTTACTATTAGGGTTTAAGGAATTTGTCCCATACCGCCATGTGGGGCAACGTGTGATGGCTAAAATGACCTGTCTGTCGGTGTTGCAAACTGTGGAATGGAACCTTCAACGTCCAGACCCAAGGAAAGAGTCAGTTCGTCTTCGAGGGACATTCCCGCGGACGCATCCCTTGATGTCTTCTCGGTTCTCACCCGAGAAGAGTTCGAGAGGATAAAAAGACAGCTCGACGTCCGCACAAAGGTGTTCCTCGATGACACCCAGTCGTCATGGCATCCTTCCGATGGCCTAGCTACGATCTCCGAAGAGATCTTCAAGGGTGGACGGATGATTCCTTTCCATCCTTTCATTAGGTCGGTCCTGGATCACTTCGGGATCGCCCCAATGCAGTTGACGCCAAACGCGTATGTCATTGCTGTCGCAATGTACATCGCGTGTCATGAGAGTGGCTCTTATTATCTTAAAAAGAGTAAGGACAAGGACTCCTATTACTTGTCCCGGTGACCTACCATCGCCGAAGGGATACATAGCTATCCCAGCACCACGGGGGCTTACGAGACGAAGTTCTTCTTTTTCTGCTACGACGGCTACTGCCGCTTTTAGAAACCAAGTAGGTTCTTCTTCGCTAGGTGCATTGGTTGTTCGCTTCCTATATTATAACGTCCTGCATTCTTTTGCAGTTAACAAGACGACCAGCCAAGACCTGCTCACCGATCCAGACAGGCTCGTGTCTTTCAGGGTCCTTCCCGAGGAAAGTCGGGACGCGAGGAAGCTCGTGACAACCGCAAACCTCCGGAAGTATGGTTTTTTTAGTAACATCGCGTCTTTGGAGTCCCCAGAAGGTAAGTTACATTGATTCCCTTCTGGTCGTAGAATAATTTTTGTTTAGTTACTAATGTACTTGCATGCAGCGACCATGCCTCCAAAAGAGTCCAAGCAGCCCTGACGAGCACCGTTCATCTTCCCTCGATCGAGGAGAGAAAGGGCGCCTAAAGTCCAAAGCCTCCACACCATAACAAGGCACAATCGGTACAAGCAATGCGTCCTTCCTAGTCCCATCCTCCCCGAGCAAAAATCGATTCCAGCATGTAATGTGTCGCCGCCACCACCGCTCCACCCGCCATTCGGAAGGCGTCCGGCCCTGCCGATCAAGGTAAGTAGGAAGCGAAATTCGTGCTCATGAGTCGAGACCGAACGAGAGGAAGAACCCTTGGCCGGTCGCGATAGGACTTACGGGCCTTGGAGGTCGGGTGGGCAAGGAACCCGCAAACGACGATTGTTGCCGATAAGGCAAGGCGGCACACCTTGGCCGGACTCGCTGGGAAACCTCCGCCGGTTGAATACTTGCAGCCAATAGTCTATTCTCTACTTAGGTGTGGACTATTGGAGTCATATGATGAATTCGCTGATACGGGCGATGACCTGATGCCATGTCGTTCCATCATCTAAGCAAGGTAAACGAACTGTTCTTAAAGTTTGTCCGCCATTTTCATTCTAATTCACTTCTTGCTCGTAGGCTTTGCTTGCGATGAGGATGTCCATGGAGCATGGCTCTACCTGGAGGCCCGGGAAGGGGCCAATGATCTGAAAGAGGAGGTCGCAAAGCTCAAACAGAGCCTGGAAACCGTCGAAGCGGAAAGAACGCAAGCATTTGAAGCGGCGAACAGGTATCTAAACCAAAAGGAGGCTGTTATGCGGATAGTTGACTTCCAAAAGGCGAAGCTTGAACGATGTGTGGAGGAAGTAAAAGAGCTTCAGAAGACAACCGCTAGGCTCTCTAAGGAGGTCGGAGAGAAGGACCAGAAGCTCCAGACGACCTCCATATGGGCTTAGCGAGCAAAACAAGAAATGGGAGGCCTCCTGAAAAGGAAAGGCTAGTTTCTCGAGGTTCCGTAACTCCAAGCTATAGCTGTGAGGGAAAATTGCTTCACCGACTGAAGAAACAAGACGGATACAATGCAGGCCAGATCGAGGATAAGGCCACCTGACCGGGCAATCGGGTGGGTCCATTTATACCCTCATGTACCTTAAAGAACCCTGTGATCTCTGGATATCTTCGACCTCCTAGAGGGGTGGCAAGAGACCTTGCGGATCTTGGCGGAGGAAGATGACCAAGCAGCAGCGGCCACCCGAGGATCCGACCAGGCAGAGGGTTCGAGTCTTGCTTCAAAGGATCCCCCTGACCAGGTATAGTGCAATGAGACTGACTCCATTGTAATTAATAGACTCTTAACAAGTTTTGTTGTAAATAAATGAAAATACATTTTGCTTTCAACTGCTGTTCGCTTTATCATACATAAGTGCAGTTTACAATTCAGTTTTACATGGGCAGTATTACATGCGAATTGTTACAAGCGAATAGAATAAATGCAAACTGTTTCCAGCGAATAGAATAATACTTTACAACAAAGAGGGAACTAACAAAATCAAAAACTAATTTATAAGAGCTGAGTTCGGGATTACTGATAGTATGGCCGGAGGTGCTCGGCATTCCAAGCTCGGGGTACTTTGGATCCGTTCAACCTTTTGAGATGGTAAGTCCCCGGTCTGATCACCTTGTCGACCTGGTACGACCTTCCCAGTTAGGTCCTAATACCCTCGCACTTGGCTCCCTGGTTCTAAGGAGAACTTCTTTTAGCATAAGATCTCCGACCTAGAAGTCTCTTCGCTTGACCTTTGAATAGAAGAACCTCTTCGCACGCTCGTTCAAGGTAGGTCGCTTATCCTTAACAAAGCCTTGCTGCGGTGCTCTTCAACGAGATCCAGACTTGCCCTCATAAGTGCTTCGTTTTCAACCTCGTCGTACAAGTCTCTCCGAAGAGAACCAGTTCCCACCTCCACAAGAATCATTGCTTCGCAGCCATAGGCTAGCGGAAAGGGCGTTTCTGAGGTGGAGGTTCTCAGAGTTGTCATATACGCCCATAAGACTTCGGGGAGATCGTTAACCCAATTTCCTTTGGCTGCCCCAAGCTTGGCCTTTAGAGTGTGTTTGATGGTCTTATTGATAGCTTCAACTTAGCCATTTGCCTGCGGTCTGGCGACTGATGCAAATTTTTTATGGATGCCCACATACGCAGAATCGCTTGAACTCCTCGTTATCGAATTGCTTTCCATTATCCGTACGCATGAGCAGGGGAATTGGGGCATAGACACTCTATGTTCTTGAAAACGAAGTCTTTCAGCTTTCAGGTCGTGATCGTAGCTAGCGGTTCAGCTTCAACCCATTTTGTAAAATAATCCACCGCGACCATCGTGATACACTTGAATCCTTTTCCTTGGCCGATCGGCATGGGACCGCAGTAAGGCTCGATCCCCCACATGGAAAATGGTTCCAGGGGCTAGACATCGTTATCGCTTGTGAGAGGGGGAGGGGGTCGCGGAATGTTCACAAACCGTTGACACTTGTCACATTTCTTGACAAAATTCAGTGCAGTATCTTCGGATCCAAGGGGCCAATAATATTTCCCCCGATGAACAACCTTCCTTGTTCTAAGGAGATCGATTGTACAGTGATTATCGCAGATCCCTTCATGAATTTCCCTCATGACATAGTCTGCTTCTTTACTGGTTACACATCGGAGGAGAAGCGGCCGAATCCACCTCCTCCTATATAGCCGGTTCCCGATGAGTGTGTAACGAGTAGATATTGCTCGCAGGACCCTTGCCTCGACCTTGTCGTTTGGCAAGGTCTCATCCTTAAGGTACTGGAAAATGAGAGTCATCTAGGAGTCCGGTTGAGTCACATTTACGGCCTGTTCGGGCGAGCTGATAGTTGGAGCATCGACGAACTGAATAGGAATGTTATCTGGAGCTTCTGAATCCAACGATGAGGCTATCTTTGCTAGGGCATCCGCTATAGAATTGCTCTCTCTGGGAATCTGAGTGATTTCAAAGTGTTTGAACGACCCAAGGGCGGCCGTAGCTTCTTTCAGATAGTGGACCATGTTTTCTTCCTTTGCTTGATATTCCCCTAAAATTTGGTTGACGACTAGCATGGAGTCGCTGTAGATGCTAATAGCGGTTGCGCTCATTTCTTTGGCAAGTCGCAACCCGGCGAGCAGAGCTTCATACTCAACCTCATTGTTGGTCGCTTTAAACCTGAAGAGGAGAATACCGTGAATTCGAGCCCCCTCGAGGCTTACAAGGAGGAGACCCGCACCAGCTCTTTTTCTGTTTGATGACCCGTCGACGTAGAGGTTCCAGGTCGGCATGTTGCTCCTACTTTCTCCCGGATGACTTCACTAGTATGTTGCTTACTTGGGAGAGAGGAAAATTCTGAGATGAAGTCGGCAACAGCTTGCCCTTTGATGGTCAATCTGGGCTTGTACTTGTGTCGCCAACTGCAATTGGAACCTTCCATGGCCCATTTGAGCAGTTTACCTGAGGCTTCTGGTTTCTAGAGTACTTGCCTGAGGGGGTAATTGGTCATTACATGGATCATATGGGCGTGGAAGTATGGTCGCAGCTTTCTGGATACGATAAGCAGAGCATAGGCTAATCATTCCTAACTTTCGGATATCAGTGATCTCTAGATCCGATAGCACTTGCTCGCGTAGTATACTGGCCACTATACCTTTTTCTCCCGGCCCATTCGTAGCTGCACCACTCACTAACCTGAGAGACTGGATAGATAGTAGGAGCGTAATTTCTTTCTTCAAGTGGGAGCAGGCTTGTAGAGGAGAGGTCCTAAGGTCAGGTGTTGTTTTATACTCTGGAACGCCTGTTCGCATTCGGGAGTCCATTCGAATTTCTTATTGGACTTCAGAACATTGAAAATGGCAAGCAGCGGTCTGTTAGCCTTGATATGAAGCGACTAAGTGCCACTATTCACCCATTTAGACTCATGATCTGTTTTTTTTACTTTTTGGCTCTGGGTTTCTCTCCATATCAAGCAGAGCTTGAATCTTCTCGGGATTTATTTCTATCCCTCACTGATTAACCATGTACCCCAGGAACTTTCCTGACGATACTCCGAATGAACACTTGAGAGGATTCAGGTTCATTATGTACAACCGAAGGATGTTAAACATATCAGCTAGGTGTGCGATGTGTTCTGAGGCGACCTGGGATTTGACCAGCATGTCATCCACATAGATCTCTATTATTTTTCCGATCTGGTTGGAGAACATTCGGTTAACCAACCTCTGGTAGGTCGCGCCCGCATTCTTGAGGCCGAAAGGCATAACTTTGTAACAATAGAGTCCCCTGCAGTAATGCCGAATCGGACGTATGCTTCGTCTCCGGCCCATACATCTGGGATTTGATCAGCATCCCGAGTACGCGTCCACGAAACTTGCAGAGCTCGCCCCTGGCCCCTGCCGGTGGCATGGCCATGAGTTCCTTGGCCTCGATTCTTCGATGTGTAGATTAATCTGCTCTTTCTGGGCAAGCCTTCACGATTGCTGAAATCAATACATGTCCGTCCTCCACTTGTCAAAGGCTTGGCTTTACCAAGACCTTGCTTCGGCAACCCGTGTCGCAAAGTGCCTCTTGGATGGACCTATTTCGGAGGAGGTTTTCCACTTCTAATTTTAATGCAGCATACCACTCCGGATCCATTGCTCTTCTTTTCTGGCAAACCAGTTTGGCTTCGTTGTTGACGTTTAATGCATGGCAAATAATGTATGGGCTGATCCCGACCATATCTGCATGCGACCAGGCAAACACGTCCATGTTTTCTCTTAAAAAGCTTATCAGTTCGGACGCGAGCTGAAGGTTGAGGCTGCTCCCAACCCTCAGTATCCCGCTTGGCTCTTTCGGGTCGGCTGACACTTCAGACAAGTCCCTAACTAGGCCGCTGGAAAGGATCTCCTAAATTCGAGGATCCAAACTATCCTCTGCTGGGCCAGGCTGTGGCTCAATCCTGCTGATCGCCATAGCCTGTCGGGGCGCACTTCGCGAAATGCCCTTTCCTTTACTTGCCATCTGCACCGCTCTTACGTAACAGTCGCGAGATACGCTTTGCGATCCGCTCACTTCTCCTATCCTTGTTGGGGTGGGGAACTTCATATTGAGGTGGTATATGGAAGTGACTTCCTTGAAGCTTCTCAACAGAGGTCGCCCTAAGATTCCATTGAAGGCCGATAGGCAATCCACGACCAAGAATTCAGTAAGCCTAGTTACCTCGTCGTAGTCACCGAGCGTGACTGAGGAGCTGGATCGTTCCTTTGAGGATCAGATGGTCTCCTGTAAAGCCATAGAGGGGGATCGAGGTAGGCTTCTGGTCGGCCTCGTCCAGGTTCATCCTTTCAAAAGCGGTTTGGAACAGGATGTTCACAGCGCTTCCGTTGTCCACAAGCATTCTACAGATGTTATGGCGCCCTATGAGGGGCGTGATCACCAGGGCATCGTCGTGAGGGTGGCACAGGCGAGCTGCTTCCTTTTCGCAGAAGGTGATCGGCTCCTCCTTTCGAGCCTTTTGTGGTCGCTGCGATGTGTTCATTACCCTGATCGGGTCGTGATATGCTTCGCGAGCGTACCTTTCCTGCGCGCCTCGTGTGTTTCTCGTGAGGTGCGGCCATCGAAGATTATGTTAACACTACTGTATCCACTGCGATCACGACACTTTTTCTTTTGCTCCTCTTGGTTCTCCTTTGGAGCAGAGTCATCAATATACTCCTTCGGCTGCCCTTTCTTGACGATGAGCTCTTCGATTCGGTCTCTTTGCCCCAGAGCTCAAAGGCATTCATCGGCAGTGATACCCTCCCGTTATCCCGATGGAAACGGCAGCATTTTTGTCGCTTTTGTTTTTGAGTAGCAGGGTTTTCATGGGTTCTAGCTCACCGAGCAGGCTGGCCTCCTTGGATTTGTCAAGAATCGCGGATATGGACACGTTCAGCGGAATGTATTGAATTCTGTCGCGGTCGCGATGAGGAACATGAGCATAGGACTTTTTGTGCTCGTAGCTAGACCTGGCAAAACGGGTGGTATGGACCCTCTGGGACCTGGTCCAGCTATCCGGGTAAAAAATATGTGGGTATGGGTTCAACAAATAAACATTTCCCATTTTTCCTTGACCCTGTGACTCAGTCAGGTACCCAATAAATTACGGGTCATACTGGCCAATTCCGTGGGCACCCGCATCTTTGTGATAACCCTTCTATTCTGTTTTGATTTTTTTGAAGAATCCCTAAAACTAAAAGTCCTTTATTCGAATCCATCTCTGCCTCTCACGCGGTCACGCCTGCCTCTCACACGCGGTCACGCCTCCCTCTCACGCCTCCCTCTCACGCCTGACGCGGTGACGCCTCCCTCTCACGGAGTCAGCAATCATCGAATCCGAATCCATCTCATCTCTCGACTCTCGTCTCGCCTGATCGCGGCCGCAGATGGCAGACTTCGCATCACTCATCAGAGAGAGATCATCGCGGTAACGAAATAAAGGCTCAGTCGCTCAAAGAGAGATCAGAAGCGAAGTTCGGCAAAAACAGGTTTCTTCAAAAACAAATCATTTTCGATTATTTTTTTTAATTTTTTTGGGAAGCGAATGAATTTTTATTCGAATGAAGAGTTTTTAGGAAGAATTGTTTGAGTTTCTTTCATAGTTGCTTATGTTTGGTTTGGTAGACTTTGATGGACCCTTATGGTTTGGTATAGTTTTATGTTTCAGTTTGTGCTTGGTTTTAAATTTTGTTGTTTGGTTACTTAGAAAGTGGAGGAAAGTTATGGAAATGAATTGGAAAGAGTAGAATAGCAATGGATCTTGTTTATGTGTTCTCTTTATGGGTTTAAACCTTTAGGATTTAAAGGTGCATTTTCTACTGTGTTTAAAACGTGGTAAGTTGGAACCCAGAACAATAATTCATCATTCAATCAACTTACTGTTAATTAATAGTTGGGAAAAGCTACAGAGTTAACATAACTATAAACATGTAATTAATCATTTTGTAGTCTAAAAGAGGAATACAGGGAACATGATTGATAGAGGGAATTCAATAGATATTATTTAGCTATATTATTTATAAATACAAGTCAGATATATATCTTTACTGAGGAATATCTTTACTTGATCTGATCATAGAGGATACTTTAGAAAACAAAACAACAAGACACATGGAAGCCATGTAAAAAGAAAGAAGCAGGACTCTCTCTAACTGAACTATCACAAATTCTAAATGCAATGGCAACTCCAGTAAAAGTATACGGTCCGCCACTTTCCACTGCCGTGTCTCGAGTCCCGCCTGTCTCGGAGAAAGATGTGGATTTTCAGCTCATTTCAATTAACCTGGCCAAAGGCGAACACAAGAAGGCCGATTTTATCAAGATCCAGGTACGTACTCCCTCAAATGAATTTCCTTTTTTATTTTCAAATGCAGTATTTTTGTTTCTCACTTCGAATGTAACAGCCCTTTGGTCAAGTACCAGCTTTTCAAGATGAGAACATCTCAATCTTTGGTAACTTTTATCCATTTTTATTTATTTCAGTTAATCAGATTCCTTGTTTTCCTTGTTTTCCATTTGGTATTCATAATTTATGGAATTGTGTTCATTTATGTGAGACCAGAGTCTTGAGCAATATGTCGTTATATATGTGAGAAATACAAAGAAAAGGGTAATAAGGGATTGTACAGGGACAAACCCATTGGCAAAAGCATCCATAGATCGCTGGTTGGAAGGTGAAGGGCAAAGCTTTAACCCACCTAGTTCTGCTCTAGTGTTTCAACTAGCATTTGTGCCTCGAATGAAGCTCAAGCAAGATGAGGGTCTGATCAAACAAAGCGAAGCGAAGTTGGCAAAAGTTCTTGATGTTTACGAAAAAAGGTGGGCGAGACTCGGATTCTTGGCGGGTGATGAATTTTCTTTGGCCGATCTTTCACACTTGCCTAACACCCAAGACTTAGTGAATGCCACCGATCGAGGAGAGCTCTTCACTTCTAGAGAGAACGTGGGGAGATGGTGGGGGTGAGATTTCCAGAGAGAATCCTGGAAGAAGGTGGTTGAAATGCAGAAGAGTACTTGAATTTGGTTGTAGTTGATGATCTCTACTTGTTTATTTATTTTTTGTAATTTGTCTTGTATTATATGTTATTGTTTGTTTATGTGTTATTTGTTTTTTTTGTTCATATTTGTTTATATTCTTAATTGAATTGAATTTAGAGTAGTTGATTTAGGGGGTGTAAATGTAAAAAATTAAAACTGCAGGAATTTTGGGGGTGTAATTGTCACAATTGAAAACTGTTAGGGGTGAAACTGTCAAAACCGAAAGCTGGAGAGAGAAAAAACGGTCCACCCGCGGGTCCACCCGCACCGTATAGGGTAGGGCACGGGTCCAAAATATTGGACCCGTATATATCCACCCGTATAAGACCCGCATGCTTTTACCGCACTGCTTTACCCGTTTACCACCCACCGTTTTGCCAGGTCTACTCGTAGCGGGGTTTCTTCCCTTTTCGCTGATCATCAATGTCTCCTTTGCGATCAGCTCTCCTATTTTCTCCCCGACCGGACATACTGCTCAAAGTGCCGTGATCGCGACGACGGAGTGCCGCTAATGAATTCTCTATTCGGAGATATTTTTCTGCAAGGTTGTAAAATCTGGTAAGGAAAACATCATCCTCAGCCTGTAATTCTTTCCACAGGTCAGTTTGCGGGCGAACTCTAGCTATTATGAGCGTTCGGATGGACTCTTCAGGAGCGTGAGTCACCTTGTTGAGTTCCCTGTGGAAACGGTCGATGTAGGATTGTAGGGATTCATCCCTTTCTTGCCTTATGTTGCTGAGATAGCTCAAAGGCATCGAAAACTTCCGATTTGCTTGGAAATGACGTAGGAACGTCGTGCTCATCTGAGGCCATGAACTGATTGATCCCACTGGGAGCGACCTTAACCACCGCTTGACATGAGAAGTCAGTGTCACAGCCAAACAACAGCATTTTGCAAGATCTGATACCTGGTGGAGCTCCATCAAGTCGTTGAACTCATACAAATGATTCTGCGGATCATGGTTCCCATCAAACGGCCGCATGTCGAGCATTCTGAACCCTGGATGGGAGTGGAGTAGCTAGCACTTCGGGAGAGAAAGGGGATGTAGAAGCCACAGGCTCGCTTGTTTCTCTCTCACTGTCCCAAAGCTCGTGGCTACTCAATCATGAACTGAGCCAATTGGGAATTGCTTTCACCCATGCGAGTCTGGCCTTCGACACACTTGCAGTAAAAGTCCCGGAGGTCGACTCTCTTTGCCTCAGCCGGTATTTCCGTCTGTTCTCAGCACACGCTGACTAAAGGCGTGTGAAGGTGATGGATGGTGCGGGGTATTTTCACGACCCTCGCGGTGGTATGAACGGCCCCGCGAGGTGTGGGGACCACCCGCACAATAGCGATCAGGATCGCTCTGCTGGCGGTGATAAGAATCGTCCTGCTCGGCACTTTTGCTGGGGTTCATCTACGACGTGGCATGGGACAGCTCGGGATTTACTTTTTCGCCGAGTCTCAGCTTTGCCAGCACCCTACTTGGGGCATGGTTTGTGTTTGCTGAACCTTCAGAGCCCGTAGGCTTGCTTTTTGCCACTTGTTTACCCTTACGTCTCGTCTTTCGCGTGCTCGCTGGCACGGTCATTTCCCTTTCGCCGCCGCTTTGCAGCGACTGCAGCGTTTTTGGCGGTTGCACCGCCCCGAATGTTCTAGATGGCACGCTTTGGTCCAAACGGTCCAGCCTTTGGTTGACCGTTTGAAGGGTGTTGTCAAACCTCTCCATGTAGCTTCTAATGGCGGGGTCAAGTTGCGAAGCTGCTGGGATATCTACCGCAGCATTTTGCGGAGCTAGAAGTATTCTGGAAGAGGTATCCCCTCTTAGTGGGGGACTTCCTCATGTACCTGGTTGCTCGAGTTGATTGGCGGGCCATTTGTCTGTGAGGACCCGAGGGTTAGAGATTCTCCTGATGAAGGATGAACACTAAATCAACCCTCCTTCTAGCGCCAAACTGTTGATGCGTGATTTTAACACCAACTAATCGACACGTGCGTATCGTTGATTGGTCAAGAGACACACGTGATTATGGATCGAATATAGAATAAATACAATGAGAGCTTTTTAAAGTGGTTCGGATGCTAAGGTAGCAAGTCCTACGTCCACTGATTTATGTTAGAATAGTGGGTCAGGTCGTAATAGCGGACTGACTTACAAATGATTAGGAAAAATAAATACAAAGTTTACTAGAGAGAGAGAGGGTTTCAGTGTAAAAATAGCTGAATCCCCTTAATGAAGAGGTCTTCCTCTTTTTATAATGAGATGAATGCAAGTAATCATCATTAAATGCATGGGTTGGTATGAATGTCAGGACATAATCCGGCTTTACGTCACATTGCCCACGTCCCACGCTGATTTCACGTGATTTGGAGTAGGGAAATGGACTCATGGGAGCTCCATAGCGTCTGGCAGGCCTGACGTGCGCTTACCGTTCTGACGGGAGCAAGTCACACTTCATCACGTGACTTCCCACGTCAGCCCTTGATTTTCCAGGCATAACACATACAGATATCATATATGTGGAAATTGGCTTCATCCATGTTACTTCTGTCATAAGGTTCAAACAAAATCAATTCTACTGCCTCTCAATTTGTAAATTAGTAATGCAAACAGTAGATCTGAAAGATGCTTTTCTTTCCATTTCATAGGATTATATGAACAATGATTTTGGCAGTAAGCAAAAGCATTTCTAAAAAAAGTGCTTTAATGAAAAAACAAAACAAAGCAGAAAGATCCATAAGGAGTTTTTTTTTTTTTTTTTGGCTAAAAAAAGAACTTTGTAAATATGATTATAATCTTAAAAAAAAAAAAAATCACTTCATTCAAACGCAACAAAATTAAGGCAAAAATGTCTGTAATTTTAACAGTGTTCCTCAACAATCAACCACACAGAAATAATAATAATTCAAGAATAATTCACAGCTACCACAGAAGAACTTAAGTTGGATTAAATGACAATCTATTTGCAATTAATGGAATTATTTAACAATACAATTCACAGAAATCAAAATGGAGACTTGCATAAAAGTACCAAAGAGGAGTGTTACAGCGAGAGCTGATGTGACTTGAAGATGAATTCGGGTTTCAGATTTACTGTAGGAAGCGTGATTGACCGAGTAGATTGACAGGGCTTTCTTCTTATGCGAGTGTGTTCGTTGCCTAGCAACAAGAACGTCAAGAACACGACGTCGTTTCACTACTCGAAAGGAACGGTAACTTTATAAGCGCCAATACTCAACGACGGTGTTTTCCCGCCTTTTTATGCCAAGGATCATGATTATCTCCTCATTTTGTTAATCAATAATGTTTAAAAAAACTCATTTCAAATAGAGTAATGCTATACTTACTCACAATCTTACTAACCATCTTATAATCTTAGAAAATATAACGGCATAGTACGGGTACCATATACATAGTACATATACTATGCCATTATATTTATCAGAATAGTAAGATGGTTAATAAGATTATGAATAAGCATAATTTTATTGTTTAAAAGAAGCAATTTTTTACCATGCATAAACGTCTATTCAATTACACTATATCCCGAGAGATATTTATATGGACACATCTTTATTGCGATTGGATTGATATATATCTTTAGTATATTTCATCATGATTAGACAAACACACATATACTTATTTAAGAGAGATACCTACTCAATTGGATGCACATTCCTATTCAATCTCATTATACATGAGAGGTACTTACACAATGCGACATGTTTCGTTGCGATTAAATTAACATATGAATCAATTAAATTAATGTGTCTTATTGTGACTAGACGGATACACATACATTCGTTTTGGAAAAAAAAAATTACATTATTCATTTGTTTTTTACGATATTATGATAGTAAATTTTTCAAGTTTTAAAAGTATTACATTAATATTAAATTTAAGTTCTTTTTATTATTATTTGATATCAAGAACTATCATATATAGAAATCATTGAATTTGTTCTTAAAAATGAGTGATCTCTTTATGCATAATATTACATTTCAAATTTTATGTTCAGTATAATATATATTTATATTTTAATGTTATAATTATTCATTAAAAAAAAAAAAAAAAACCGTAAGGATTAAATTATATGGAACCCATTTCATTTTCATTTGCATGAAAGAAAATTGTATATAGGGATAATCTTATACAACCTTAGGAGGTGTTAAAAAATGATATAAAAATCTTAATGTTTGAGAAATTTGCACAAACATCCCTGTTATTATTCTATCTGCTACTTAAGGTGAGAGTTAAACTGCCTTTGACTGGTAGTAAATGATACTTTTCATTATTAAAAAAGACCTTTGAAAAGTTTTACAAAGTAGACTTTGGTATAACCTTAATTAATCAATTTCTACAACCTAAGGGGTACTGTAATTTTCCTGGGTACCTAGAACCTGTGTTTCAAGTTTCGGTTCTAGACATTTAGGAATCTAAACTAGTCAGTTCTGGTTCAGGCTCCAAATCCCAAGAACCAACTGGTTCTGGTTCCATGGGATTTGGGCGGGTACTCGGATTAAATGAAAATTGATGCAACAAAAAATAATTAAATTAAATTTTATATATTTATGCATAAAACAAATTTTATGACATGAATTTAATTGGATTAGCCCTACACGCTCCTTTCATGCTAAGCACCCTGGCCCTGCATGTTCAGCGTGTAGGGAGGATTCTCCCTTGAGCTCCCTATTAGAAATTGATATCCTTTTTTGCTAATATTTAGTGTCAATTATTTTCCATCTTCATTAAATATATCAGGAGGTGCAGCGTCCTCAAGCATCTAATCTATATCCATGCATCAAATTCCTACAAGATGCTCATAGGCAAACCCAATGTGTAGCCGTGACTTGTGCATGGAAACTAAGAGTTTATATACGAATAAAAAAAAAAATTATAATAGCCATGCATTACATATATTAATTTAAAAGTTGCAAAAGACAAAAAAAAAAAAAACCATATCTTGAAAAAAAAAATCTCCTCCTTTTGTTGCCCAAAAACCTAACAAGACATGATAAAGAATATTGAAATGATTGCTTCAAATAAGTAATGTAATTAGAAATTTAGAAAAGAAAATTTAAGATAACAAGGAATAAGTATTGATGCAATACCACACTAGCTTGTTTGGCTACATTTACAGTTTTAGCAAATAACAATCTTAAATAGAAACCCATTTTTTTTTAAAGAATCACCTGAATATGAAATACACCTTATAAAACATATCTCACATCCCTACGCAAACTAAAACATATAAAAATTTTAAACAATTTGGGTTTAATCTCTATAATAATAAAGCAAAGAACAAAATTATAAGAGTAAATAAGAGCAATGATATGCTTACTCACGATCTTACTAACCATCTTACTATCCTTTGTAAATATAATGCATAGTACGAATACCATATGCATAGTACGGGTACCATATATAATTTTAACAAAGGTAGTAAAGCGGTTAGTAAACTCGTGAGTAAGCATAACATTATTAAAATTCTAATTGTATTGTCTCTCAACACAATTAGAAAAATGACCACTTTTAGCTAATTAAAAACACACAAACATAGTATAATGCGACCTGAGACCTGAATAATTTAACTCCGATTTTTCACTAACCCCACAAGCCTTTAAATAGTCACAAAAAGTCACAAATGATACAAAATACACAAAACATGTACATTACACTTGTAATTTCAATAAACAACAATCCTAACAAGACACCCCAAGTTTTTAAGAATAAACCAACTATGAAATACACTATATAAACTATATCTCACATGCTCATATAAACTAGAATATATACAAAATAAAATGTATATGATATATACAAAACACGTAACCAGAAATGATGAAATAGTAAGCAATTTCACCAAATTTCAACCCTACTGAGAAAACCCATTTTTTTTTTTTTTTTCAAAAAACACAAACACAAAACAAAACAAAATACAAATACAAGTAAATATTATTGTAAAAACCATTTTCAAGAAAGATAAAAAAAAAAAAACAAACAAACAAACAAATATACTCTATTACCATTAATTCGATGGAAAAAATCTTAACCAAAGAACAGCCAATTTCCCATCTGGATTTTACTTCACATCTTTTAAAATCCTAAACCGGCAGAGCAAAACCTTAGAGAAATGAACTTTCCACAAAAACTTTGTTCTTTTGAACAAGAGAGCTTCTTGCTGGAAATATTTAACCAAAAAACAAACGCATATATGGACCTCAATAGCAGCTATTTTCATTTTCACAAAATACAGAAAATCGAGGCAGATCAGGAACAGGTGGCTACACCCCAGAAATCCATAAATTGTTTTTGTCACTATATATAACACTATGTGGAAGGGATATTATCATGATCAAGGCAATCATAAAGTGTTTTTGTACTGCAGAACTTTTGGGCAAAGTAACGTAATCCATTTCTTTCAAAGTGTTCATTTATCAGTAAGACAAAATCCAAAATAAGATGCATCAAAATTTAATTTTTGACATAGTATAAGGTTAATACGTGCACACCCTTACAGACACATACTACAAGTGAATCATACATGCTAAGGAAAGCAGAGCATAATTTTGAGAGAAAAAATACAGACCTTTATATCTCCATGATACCCGGCACTGATCAATAGAGTATTTGTTGAATCACAAGCGATCCCAAACGCTTCCCCATTATGGACACAGCTTTTTCTTTCTGACATGTCCAGGTAGCAGCCTCGGCTTATTACTAATTGAAGATTAAATCGCTCAATCCAACCACCTGCTGTCCCCAGAGCAGCAAAATTGCCACATGCACTAATAGCACATGCCTATTACCAGATTAACAAAAAGATCATCAACCCCAATCCATGTAAAAGATAAAGAAATGATGCATTCAGAATGATTTTCCACATTTTTCAGATTCCAGGGACCTTTTTTTGCCAGCAGATTATATCTAAAAACTACTGATAAATCAAGTATTATGTCATGGTCCAATTTATTTCTCATATTGAATATTTGGAAAAATATGAAACTGAAAAGACGCCAGACTCCTAATTCATCAGACACTTAGCAACAACTGGGTTTCAAGAATCTTTTAGAAATTTTACCTAACCAAAGAACGAGAAAAAAAAACTCTAACTATAACAGGTGCTGGATTTTCCGGGCATGGCCTCAAAATATGCTCACCAAGAACGAAGTTTTGAGGCCTCCATACATATGCTTGTGCAGTATCCATATGGCATGTAACCACATTTTACCAATCTCGCTCTCTAATTTCAGCTAAGGCAGATTTTTTTTTCAGTCAAAGACAAAGAAGCAAGATAAGATCAATTTAAAGACAGAAACAAAGTTATTAATCAAAGATTGCTTTCATTACAGTCGTTTGGGCAACAGCTTGTACAGAGGAAAGAAGAGTTGGAGGTCCTTATGTCTCTTTATTCTTCATTAGGATAGAAGCGATAAAATATTAAAAAATTAAAATAAGAATTCAAATGGTTGACTAGAATAATGCATTCACTTAAATCCTGACTCTAAATTGGTATGCATTGGAATGGTTCAAACTTTGCATATCCCAGATAACACAGGGATTCTGTGGAGCTTCTTCGCTTATTTTATACCCCTATTTCCTGTTAATAAATCTCTGAACTCCCCATTTGATTCTTATAAAAATATAACAACAATAACAGAAATAACAATAATGAGATATCATGACTAAATAGAATGGAGTACAAGAACTTCTGGACAACAATTACTTATTGAACAGTATATTTTTTTAAGAGCAGTAAGAGAAAGATCTTACCACAATCAAATGCAATAACGGGCTTCAGTTTTATCTCTTCTTCCAGAAAATTAGGAAATTAAGACACCAAGTAGTTGATTAACAATAATTACATAGAAAATTAACTGTACTTGGCAATTTAGATAATAAGGACAGAACCTTAAGCGTCAACAATGTCATTAGTCAAAAACAGATGGGCATGATAAAACTAAAAATACAACTGGAATGAACTCATGACACATTATTCACAAATTACAATACGTAGATTTCCTGACCAGCTGATAAAATATGTCTCCCACTGGCATAATACCAGTCATAAGCAGAATTTAGAACCAAAACAGATACTATCTTGGACTCCAATTCCTTAAAAAAAAGTATTGTATCTTATTCTAATTAATATAATCTTTCTTGCTTCTAAGCCATAAAAAAAATCCCTAAAATTTATCAAACCTTCAAATAAATAACATTATAACAGGGGACAAAAGAATAAGGCACAAAGTTGTAAGAATGTCGTGAAACTGAAATCTTACAAGACCATATCATAAAAGAATAAAGACTCGCAGGGTTATAGACTGATATAAGAAGAAAACTTCAATCATGTTGATATTATAGTCACGTAAAATCAACAGGGGTAGCATCATTAGCTGATGCAAAGTGGAGGAGCACTATGCCCACACTTCGAAAGCGTAATAGACGAGGATCTCCATCACTTTTGTCAAAAGTCCACATCTACAAAAGTTAATATGTCTAATTCAATGTCTAATTATACAAATAATCAACAATATGTCAACTGAATTAGATTATCATTAAATTATATACCATAACTCATGAAATTCAAAAAAAAAAAAAAATTGAAAAAAGAAAGATGTTCATCTTACTTTGATTGAATTGTCTGCTGTCGAGCTCATTAGCAAAAAAGTACAACTGTGACACCAACAGTTTCACATCAATCTTTTTTTTCTTTTCATAAACAGGTTGTGTGATAGCTGTCACATCACTTTATATAAATACTATATACATCTAGTCTTTCTCTTTGTGTTGAGAATTTGTTTTACAAAGTTGTGGAATAATAAGTAATTTTGTCATTTTATAGGATGAATGATTAAACTATGTAACCGGAAAATATTTTTTCTTAAATTTTAAATTAGTCCCTCAAATATGGCTATTTCCATGAGTTTCCCATCTTTTAAATTTTAACACATAAGACATAAAGAGTTCCATTGACTATTTATTTTTTCAATAATCTACACGTATAAAGAAATTTTACAAAGAGTTTCGTATAATATGATGTGACAAAAAATGAATAAAATAGTTAATACAAAAAGTTAAATCTATCATATTTACTTTTCTATTCATTTCTTATCACATCATTTTGTACATAAATCTTTGTAAGTTTTTTTATGCATCTAGCATTACTCTTAGGGTATGTTTGGTTAGAGGTAATGTTGAATTACTAAGGTAATGTTATTTTATATTACTTGATTACCACATTTGATTGTCAAGTAATATAAGATTTCGATAATCTTCTGATATCAATAGTAGTTATTATTGGTAATATAAGAGGCAATCTTATTGTCTCAATTTTCTTAGGTATTTTAAGATTATTTGGTAATCTTATTTTTGTTATAATTTTATCCCTCATTAATAAAATTTTAGGACAATAATGCCCTTGTTTTAAAAACAATTTACAAAAATATTAATTGACTATTTTATCCTTAAATACAAAGTTTTTAGAACATAAATACCCTTGGAATTTAAAAAATTACCAAAGGGTGGTGGTCGGATCTGGTTGCCACCCCTAGTCACTGGAAACCATCGCCAGCGCCGACGGAATGGATAAGGTTGGTCATGCATTGATAAGGCAGTTTCCGACTACGGATTGGTGATCCATGGCTAGATTTTGGGTGGTGGTCGGATCTGGCTACCACCCCTAATCGTCGGAAACCATTAATGGATAAGGTTGGTCATGCAGATAAGGCTGTTTCGACCACAGATTAGTGATCCATGGCCAGAAACAGCTAGACCTGGTCGTGAAAGGTTAGATATTTGGCCGTTGTTTCACAACTAAATATTTGGCCTTTCATGGCCAAGTCTCCATTGTCGCCACTGCTGGCGGTAGTAACAAGCTACTAACAGTGGCTTGGGTTGAGTGGGGGTATTTTTGTTAAGTTTTAAACTTTTTTATTTTTGTGATGTTTTAGCTAAATTTGAAATGTAAGGGGTTAAAAGCATTATTTAAAAAATAATATTATATTAATATTAAAAAAGTAAGGCAATTTAGTAATTTATATGATAAACTCATCAATTTATTATTTTCAATCATACATATATAACATGCTCACCAAATTATTTCAACTAACCAAATATATTTTTTTAAATATTTTTAATAATCTTCAAAGTAATTTATATTATTAGTAATATAACATTCTAAGTAATACAATATTTTCTGGACTAAACGCGCTCAAAGATTAATTATAATCAAGAACATCACAACTTTTCTAGATTATCATCACTATCACAATTTCCAAGTTCAAACACATGATTTTCACCTGATAAATATCTTCTCTGTATCTCCTCTTCTTCTTGCTGCATATTCAGCGTCTCACAGAGTGGAGCATCCTTCGTTTCCGGCAGCCACAAGCTCAGGACTCCACTGAATATCGCGAAGCCCCCAAAAATGAGAAACGAGAGAGTGGGGCTCAGGCGGCCAAGAACAACCAGCAACGGCGAAACTGAAGCCCCCAACATCAAAGCTTGGCGCAGAAAGGAGACTGCAAAGTTTCTCACATTGGTGGGGAAGAGCTCGACGCAGTAAATGTATAGAACATCAAAGGCGGTTGAAGCTGCCATGAATCCGATTGCTTCAATAGTGAGTTGAGGCCAACTTCCGCCAGATTTAGCGGCTTTTGTTTGGTTTTGGGCACCATTGTTGGAGAAAAATATGCAGAGAATGCATGAAACTCCGGCTAGAAAGGCTGATTGAGAGAAGAGAAAACGCCTGTTTGTGAAGCTCAGGAGAACGGTTCCGATGATGACTGCAGGAATCTCCATTAATGCATTGAAGGCGACTGAGAAGTAGAGATCAAAGTTGAGGTTTTCAACATTGAGTTGAATCCCGTAATAAACAAACCCAACTCCAAAACCTGTAAACATAACCAGAATCATTCTCTGAGCCGCCCACTTTGTCGTCCACAGGCTCTCGTTTGCATCAGCTGCTGATCTTTCTGCAGATTCTTGAAGAATAGGTATTGTTAATTATTTAATGTATTATCACTTTATTTATACTTCCATGTATATAGGTGTTGTCATATTATATTCAGTGTATCATCACTTTATTTACATGCCAATGTTAAACATGATGACACACGATTTGATAAATAGACTCACCTTCGCATCCCGTTTTGTTTCCTGAAGAAGAAGGATTTGCGAGGCTCAAATTCGTGGGCAGCTTCTTACCGTTAATCCTGGCGAAGTTTTTTAACACATCAAGAGCTTCTTTACTCCGTCCCATGACAAGCAGCCAACGAGGCGATTCGGATACAAAAGGGAGAAAAACGATAGAGTAAACGAGAGGGAAAAGAGATAGAATCTTGTACAGAGTTCTCCAACAAGTTCTGGTCGAATAAGCTATCATAGGAAGCGAAAGAAAACCTGCCGTGAAGAAGAAGAAGCCGTACTGTCCAACTTGGCCGCGCCATTTGCGGCCAACGGCTTCTGTGGAGAGAACCAGGCAGCAGATTCCAATTCCAGCACGAGCAAAGCCGTTTGAAAAGCGAAGCAAAGCGTAAATCCAAATGTTTGGTGAGAGGGAAGTAAGAAATGAAGTAGCAGAAGTTAAAAGACACGAGAGAAGAACTGTTCTCTTTCTTCCCAGGCGTTTGTCCGCCAAGCGGCCGAAAAAAGCAGATCCTGACACAGAAATTGACAATTTCTACTTAATTGAGTTACATAAATTTCATCAGAATTCATTTCATTTTTAAAAATAATGTCTTTAACTCTCGACAAAACGTACGAGGGGATGTAACGCCTTCAATAAAAACATAGAAAATTTATGTGAAATAAATTAAGAGAAGCATTTCATTTTATAAACATACCCAGAAGAGAGCCAAGAAAGAAAAGTGAAGCAGGAATGGCAGGAAGTAACTTGCGGTCACAAATGAGACTCCACTCAGCAATGGTGGAACTCGTCTTCCCACCTATCCATTCCCAAGTCCCCGGCGCCAACGCACAAACAGAAGCGGCAGAGCTCTGATCTCCTTCACACACAGAACCGGTTTTGCATCTCCAGGAAGACGGCTGAGCGTCACTGAAGATCGTCGCCAAAGTGTTTTGTGAATCAAAAGTCCAGGCCAACGAAACCAAGAACACATGCAAAATCTGAGACAAGCCGAAGGATCCAATGTATCCTTCTATAACTTCATCAACTGTCAACTCTAGTTTGGTTGCGGTTGACGAGCCTTTTTCTACTGAGTTTATGCTGAGTCCCGCTTGCTGAGCAATGAGCTCTTGCTCTTCTTCCATGATTTTCTTAAAGGAGAGGTGTTTGTTGGTGATTTAGAACGTATTTCATGGCACAAAATCAAGTCTGTTTGTATATATAGACACCGAACTTTTCCTTATGCTACTGTAGTTTGTACTATTATATTGTTTATGGCTATTGATTCTTCACTCATTTACCTGGTTTTGGGGATTGAAATTTCAATTATCTTAGTGACTTTTTATAGGAATATTATATATATGTTATGAACATAAGTCTCAATTAATTATCTGTGGGTGGTTGGATGGGGGTGATAGAGGTTCTTTGATGTTACTTTATCATTAATTTCATGATTTATGACCCTGAGAAATTAGTTGGGATGCACAAATTTTGATACTTATAGAGATTCTTAACGTAATCATGGTGTAAATTCTGAAAACATAATTGGAATTTCCATTTGGTTACATAACAAAAGAATTAAAAAAAAGGGGGGTTATGATACTTGGACAGGCAACATAGATAAATCAACAAATCACTATTAATTATGAAGAGGGTTAACGTGACCTCTTTACTATAATAAAACCCTGAAATAATATTACGATGATGATAGAAATCAAAATCAAAATGCTTTATGATGATATGACACATATTATGTGATGTGATAATCCATTAAAATTAAATTAGGTGTAGGGAACATTTAAGTGGCTCAATTAATTTAGCATGTCAACTTCAACTATATCTAGGTTGCAATATCGAAGACACATTGAACATAGGCATCTATTACTCGGCTAAGTTAACCACTCTTGGGTGATTGGATAGGACGATAGAGATTTTTAAGCGTATTATTTAAAAAGTATTAAGTTTGATTTTCCTTAATTGCTAAAAAGGATGGTCACTAGAGGGTTTACTTGGTTGTTAATTACAGGACCCTAAGAAATTAGTTAAGATACGTGTAAAGTGGTTCGTACACCCCCAATCATTTAAAAAAAAAAAAAAAAAAGGAATTTGCTATTGATGCTAGAAATGTTGTCATCAGGGACTACATATCTTAGTGGTGTTTGGCATGAGAGCAATTATAGAGCATTAAAAGGATTTTGTTGTGAGTCTTGTGACAAATTGACACGGGTCAAATTCTCATAAGATTTTTAAAATATTAATAATACATGGTGTTTGATAAAATGATCTATCAATCAAATGTCGCCATTTAATGTTAAACTTCACCTAACTTGAGGTCAAAGTAGCATATTAAATGTGATGATAATAATCGGTAAATTTCACTTAGTTTTATTGAAATAATTATTTTCTTTTGTGGGTCACGAGGATAACCTTCTCAATCAAAAAAATACTACATATATAAACTCTTAATATTGTATAAACTAATGTGTTTTAATATAATTAGATAAATCATATTTGGAGATAAATTTAAAAAATAAACGAGATAATATATCAAACATACAAAGTTGTATTTGTAGCATTATTCTTATTTAAATTAAGGTCTTATGATAAACTCATAATAATACCTATAAGTGTATAATTAGGGTATAGTTTTACCGTTTTACACTTTACACGCATCGGATACAAAACATGTAAGTATACGGTTCATCTCGAATTCTTCTTTTATCGTTGGTTCAATAATGCATGACCTCGAGAGACAATTACATAAAATTTTATAATTAAATAGGACAAG